>JAUZNJ010088642.1:0-22805 GCA_034780135.1 Jordanella pulchra | reverse complement strand
TTGTGCACTAAACACCAAGGCAAATTCCTTGTAAGTCTGAAAACCTACTTGGCAATAAACCTGATTCTGATTCTAATAATAATTGATATTAAGAGCGTTTTTTTATATATTCTTTTATCCTGGTTAGAGGTTTGCAGATCCTTAGACTCCTCCGTTTGTACACACATTGCATCTTTATTTTTTCGCTCCATGTTTGTGTTTCCACATTCAGCGATGAGGCTGTTATCGGCCTCCTCCTCAGGAGCTTCTTTGTGCTCAGTGATGTGTTACCTGTTTCTGTCTCTGCTTCCTGCGTTCAGGTGAAATCCGGACGAGAAGAGACCAATTTATTAATCGTTTTCAGAACAGATTATTTTAGACTCTATTTATTTCTCCTGATTTACTTGAAAAGAAAAAAAAAGCTGTCAATGTTTATATTTATCAGAACAGTGAAAGCTCACATGTAGTGCATAGCATAGTGCTAACGATCACTGTGTTTGCCCATGTGCTGCAGGCTGGATGTGTGTTTATACGTTCAGTTTGGCTCCCACCGTTCTGGAAGTGATAAATGAGCGGCCTGTTGGCTTTAATGGGCGGCTGGACCAGCTGGACCAACTCCTCCTTACTTGCATCCAGTAGCAAACACAATTGGCCACATTGATCAAGTGAGCAGCAGAACAATGGCTACAACCCCACTGGGGACACTTCTGTTGTTAAGCCTCCCCCTTCACAGGCCAGACTTGTTAGAGATGATAGATAAGCGACACCCAAAGAGGAGCTATTGAACCACTCTGCCTTGTGAAAGTAATCATACCCTGGACCTTTTGCTTTCAGCAATACAAACAAAACTTAAGCATTTTTAAGAGCTTGCTTTCCTAATTATGAACATGGTTTTAAAAATCTCTCAAAATAAAAAGCTAAAAAAGGTTAGCAGGTTTACTCTGACCCCCTAAATACAAACAACTGTCTTTGAAAATCTTAGAACTGGAGCGACTACCAAAAACATGTACCCTGAGTTATGATGGAGAGGCTCAGACCTCAGGTAAAAATCTGAATCCGGCCCCTAAGATCCCTTTAACTGGCCCTCAAGTCAAAAAGTAGAGGCCTTTTGGGTGTGCAGGTGGCGCAGTGGTTAGCGCTGTAAAAAGCTCAAAAAAAAAAAAAAAAAGGCCTTTCCATCTAAAGTAGTAGAAGTATTACTTCTAAGTAAATGTTTGCACTTATTAAAAAAACTTTTAATAAATGTGAGTAAAGTTCTGACAACAGACCCTTTTGTAAAACAAATGTGAAATCAAACATTATGTCTCTACAAACGGCCTTTTTGAAGACTTGTTATTTGTCATCCCTGGTTTAAATCAAAGGATATTAATGTTTGAATGGCTCAGTCAAAGTTTTTAGAATTAACTCACCCTGAAATAAGCTCATGACACATTGTTTGGGTGTGGCCATACTGTGGAAAGCTGACAGGGATATACATGAAGAACAATGGAAATAAAGATCAAACAAAAGTTGCAAAAGGCAGCTTATCTTCTTTGTAACAAAAGCGTTAATAGAGGGATCTCCATCCTAACATAGAAATTATTTATGGATCAGTGCTTCCATGTTTCTTTTGTATTTCTGCTTCTATCGCCTTGAACTGCAGGTCAGGCTCTGCTCACACTGAGCCTGGTTCTGCTGCAGGTTTCTTTCTGTTAAAAGGGAGTTTTTCCTCTCCAGTGTCACTGCGTGCATGCTCAGTGTGAGGAATCGCTGCAGAGCATGCTCATCCAGGAGAAGCGGATCCTTCAAAGTCAATGACTGGATGCAACCATCTGGATTTCCTTAGACAGAAAACTTTGAACCATCTGACTGAACTTTTTCTGCAAAGTGTTTTGAGACGATGACTTGTAAATTGTCACTACATGCAGTTCATTTTGCAGAGTCAACAGTCACTTTAGTTCCTAACCCCCCCCAAAAAATTAGTCTTTAGATGCATGAAATGGTAGAGATCCGTTTCTAAAGAGAACTGCTTCTGTTATTGCAGCAGGTCAACATACACCATACTGACTCATGGAGTAAATATATCTTATTTATACACTTCTTGGTTGTGTTTTTGTACTGCATCAAATCTCAATAAGATACATTGAGGTTAAGTAACAAAATGTAAAAAAGTGAATTAGCTATGGATTCTTTAAGGTGCTGGAAGCTGTAGGCAGAGGTGGAAATCCAGGTGCAGAGATGTAAGAACCTGCCTAGTTTTCCTTCACCTTTTCGAGGTTATAAGTTTCTATGTTGTGCAACTGGAAGAGCAAATGGTTGGAACTAATCTTAGTACCAACATTTTACATCCTGGAACTGAATTGTCCACCTCTGCCTGTAGGATTACTTTGTAAATAAGAAAATCTAAAAGCGAGGAGTTTGGTTTTAATCACTAAATTAGAGGAAGAGCTAAGTGAAGCAATAGCAGATGTGACTGATGACGAGTCTATAGCTGGAGGCAGAGACAGCTGTATTTGTCATAGAATGTCAGTGGAGGGGGCCTAGATGCCACTTTGTCTCTGTCTTCATGCCGCGCTGACTGTTGCGGTCTCTTTTTAACATGTTCAATTCCTCGCAGATGTGGTGCTGACTTTTAAGTCATATTTCCTATCTTAGCCATTAAATCCATGTAATGGCGCCAAGATGTTCCCAGAGACGGCAGGGCACGTAACATAAAAAGCCTGCTGCGCTTCAGAGCCGAGCTGGAAAAAAACACACACGTTTCTCAGTGTGTATTTTGAACAAACCACATGTTGAACATAATGCAGCGGCATCAAGCTGTTTGGAGTTTTTAAAACTGCTTCCTAGGAAGAAACCTCAGCTAAACAAATGACTTGAAGCAAAACCTTGGAAAGCAACGCTGAGATAAAGACGCAATCTTTTTATTGAATATGAGCAACATGCAGCCCGATGGGAGTTATTTAAGGGTTTGTTTTAACAAGCAGATCTTTTCAACGTCTGCATGTGTTTCATTGGGTCCTGACTGAGCCAGCCATGCACAGCCTTCAGCAAACAAGCTGTGGATATATATTTTACTAACACCCCCACTCATAAAAAACAACAGAAAGCAATGGTTTAAATGCACACTTTTAATGAGTAAAAAGGGGAAGTAATGACATGCAGGGAACATTTCTCTTCTGTCTGGAGCTCAAACTGACACCAATGATCCACGGTCAGCTTAATGCTGTGGCTGAGACTTGTGGTGAAACAGGCCAATGAAAGCTTCTCCTGGGATTTTCCTTCCGAACGCAATTATTAAGAATGATGTGAGTTTCACAATAGCCGGATCAGAGCGCTTAACTTTGTCATCATGAATGAATCCCATTACACGCTGGCACAATGGCCATCTGTGGATTTGGAGACAATGACCACCATAAGGCATCTTTTTTTTCTCGTTTGTGCTGCAAAACAAAGCGTATTTGAAGCGTCTTGCCATCAGGCGTGCCCCTTTGTGTCAGCCTGCGAGGCTCAATTGTTTTCTCCTTCAGCGACTAAATGTCCGGCTTAATGTGGCGCTGCGGCTCGGGAAATGATACCCCGACCTCCATCCAAACATTGAGATTACATTCATTTGTGTTGCCTTCAAAACACACAAGATTACATCTGGTCTAAATGAGAGTACAGACATCAAGAGTTGCTCATGTTTCTTTTTGTCATTCCACATGCACTAAAAAGGCTCCATGGCATAAATATTTTGGGATCACCGCCGGAGAAGTTTGGACATATTGACAGGATGAAGATGCTACTCTGGTTTTGAACAAAAGGAGACTGTTTTACTTAATTCCAGACCGCCTCTCTCTGCCTATTCTAAATACCTTGATAACTAGCAATTTGGGCAATAAACACATTGGGGAATGGCAGCTTGCCATTTCTTCTTTTGGTCTGAGTTTGGTGCATCAAAAGGCCACAGAGGATTGTTTTTGTCATTTGGAAAAACAAGGATGACACGCATGACACCATCTGGAATTCATTCACCGCTTCAGTTTGAACACGTGCATCACATTTGGGACTTTGGATTTCAGTGTCGGATCAAAACAACTCAAGAAATCATACAGGTTGCTTATTCTGTGTCTGATTTGTCTCGGAAGTCGGAGCTCGATCTTTATACGATGTGGTACCCAGGTACAGCATGTTAGCTGTGATCGTCATGTTTCCTTTTAAAGGAAAGGGAAGACATACTGTTCACCATGATAAGATTTTACCTGAAAAGGTTTAATCATCAACTAAACTGGCTGTCTTAGATTTTTGTCATCAAATTCTTCACTGTGAATCCTGCATTACTCATACACACATTATGCCACACATATGCACCACAAATGCTTTTTACATGCTGCATAGTAGACCCAATCGTTACATAATTTGGCCCCATGGGACTATATGCAAACGCTCTGTCTGCACTAATGAAGATTCCCTCTTATTAGGACACTAGGCGCTCAGAAACTCAAGTGGAACTGATGATAAGACCAAGTATTTCACCCTGACGCAGCTCGTCAGTGTAAGATCTGCACCCTTGAATCTGGAACAAAGCTACAAGTCAAACCGGGGGAGCATTTAAAGTAACACTACAAGATATGACAGGACTTAGTTTCCAAGGAGTCTGCTTCATTTCCATTGAAGAAACACTGCTATTGCACTTTTAGAAATGCTAAATCATGTATTTTGGTCAGCTGAAGGACTCAAAAATAATGTACAACACGAGAGTTCATAATAATATACTCAGAAGTGCTAATAAAAAGTTTATCCCTGGTACTTTTACTTTCATTTATGATTGGCAGCCATAGTACATACTGAGGCCAGACTTTTATTTCCCACTGGAAACTTAAAATCTGACTTCCCAAGACAAATTGAGTGACACACAATAACACTTAACACTTGTCCACTTGCACAAGGCAACTGTAGCGATGAGAACTCCAAGGCGGCTTTAGATTGTTTGCGTCTTTTTTACTTTACTTCCTGTAGTTACCTGTAGTAGACAGATTCCAGATTGCAGTGAGTAGAAATGTGAATTGATTCAGGCTAACATCTGTAGACAAAGCTAGATTAGCTGATCTTAGGCATCTACATTTTAGCCAGAGAACTTTGAAAATACTACCAATGTTAAAACCACATGATAAGTAATCATTATCACAGTATTGCAATAAAAACACAACCACTTGGATGCAGTTTTTGGCAGACTATTATATGAAGTCAGAATTCTGCCGAAAGCATACACTCGTAATACTGATATGAGCAGTTTTATTTAAAACACACGGACGTAAAATAGTCTCCACGTGCATTTTGAATGATGCTTGCAGACTTCATACCATGAGGCCCCTGAAATCTATAAAAAACATGAGTTCTTGCTCCTTCTCTGTGCTCTCTTGCATTTTATGCGCCTGTAGATTGTCTCCTACTTGCATGTGGACCTGTTTCTGTGCACTAATGTCAACCTTTGTCACTGTGAGGATGACTCAACCTGAGAAGGTAAACTACCTTTGGTTGAATTTCCTTAAAGTAGCCAAACTCCACTGTTTTCTTCCTAGTTGTGGCTACTTATGTTCGCAAAGCATCTTCAGGGTAATAGCTGTTCTTTGACTTTATATCCAACAGTCATTTCTGTCATTAACAGAGTTTAACAAACACAGTATCAAAGACAAAAGAAAAAAAAAATGCTTAAAAGAAGCTGCAAACTGATTAGAAATGTAAATATTTGTGATAAGATATAAACTAGTTTTCATTTAAGTCTCCGTTTCTTCAGTGAGAACAGTGAAGCTAACATTAGCTTGGCTAAAATAATGTTCAAATTTTAATATCAGTCACAGCACAGCTGTCCGAACACATTCATGACTGTTATTTAACTGGGACTTCACTTAAACAACTTTAAACTGTTTTAGAGAACAGCTGTTAGCCTGGAGATGGTTTGCTAACGTAAGTAGCCACAACCTGGAAGAAAACAATCCTGTAGCCATGAGTGCAGAGAAGGAGCAAGCACTCATGCAAGAGGTATATCAGGATCCTCATGGTGTTGAATCTGCATACATATGTTGTTTAACATGTGCACAGAGAGTAGTTTACACGTGGGACTGTTTTAAATAAAACTGTATGTATGAGTATTTTTTACGCATGTCCACTTCTGCCACAGTTTTGACTCCATACTAGATATTTCAAGCGATATGCATTTATCTTCAGTGTGGCAGTAAGATAACCGGCTGAGTCGATGGGCTGCTCATATCTTAGAGCCTTAGCTTGTAATCCTTTGCAGGTTATAAATGTTTAGGGAAAAATAGCAGCAGACTTACTCCTGTGTTGAAGCAATACATAGTTTTTTGAAGTGTCCCACCAGAGTACAACTTTGAATCCAATCATCTTTGGAGGAATCTGAAGATTTGCATAAAGGCCTTCTATGCCACTTTTGACTGTGCAAAGGGTATAAATCATTCTGGGTTCTCTAATGGGCTTTATTTAAGATTAACAGTTGGCCTGTCCTTGAGTGTCTGAAAACAAAAAAAGTCCTCTGTATTTGTCATTGTAACTTTATAACTTACGTTAAAATTTGTCCTGCCCAAATTTTTTTCTTTTTGTCCTCCACATTTCGCTTCAGGGAACAGCGACTGTTCATCACCAGGGGAGATTTCAGCGTTTGAATCAGTGAACTTGCAGCCTTTCCCAAATCTGCAGTACCCTGCTTTAACCGTTAGGTAACCACTTCCTTTCTGAGTGCTCTTACCTGCTGCTAACATGCTCATTACTCAAAACTCAGCTTAAATGAACAAACAAAGCAGCTGTGGAGCTAAACTGATGCATGAAGCACCGATTCTGTTCATCCGTTAATAGTTTTCCACCAATCTAATGATCTCCTCTCTGCAAGCTGACTGGGATATGCCATCTTTCTAAGGCAGGAAAGCTGTTACATCAACAGAACCTCACTTTTAGATCATCTAAACTAACCCTTAAGCACATATCGTTCCTTCTTCACCAACTGCTTGAAAAGACCTTGTGAATGGAACAATGTGGCTGGTGTTTCAGAATCATCTGTATCTTATCATAGCAGGAGGAAAAGCCCCCTAAACAGAAAAACGTGGAGAGCCAAACCCTTTTTTTTTCTCTTCAAAGAGCCTCCAAAGTGAGGGCTGTTGTTTTTAAGGAGCAAAGGGAGGAGGGGGCTGCTTTCAGCAGCCTGAACTCAGGGCTGGTTCTCATCATTTTGACAATAAAACTGAAGGAGTTGAAACAAAGCAAAGTTTCACGAAAAAGAGAAAGGCAGAAAAAAAAAAACCGAAGAGGCAGGGAGATTTCCGCTTGCCTGTGCTGAATTGTCTTCTCTCCTTCTAATCCAACAGCCAAAGAGGTGCAGAGTAGTGATTTTAAGAGGAGCTTTAGGGGGAGAGAAAAAGCTTTCGGTGGCTTAATTCCTCTCTGGCACCCTGGGGCAGGAGGCCGGAGGGACCAAAGGGCTTGAAAGGGATCAAAGATGAATGAGTGATTGTGCTTTAAATTCCCAAAGGTTTGTTTTCATAGTGTCACCATTTTATTGCAGTGCTGGGCTTCTTCTTTTTTGTCAGATTTGTTTGATTTTGATTCACATTCTGAGAAACAATACTGAGCGTACTTCAGGCACTTCACTTTTGCTTCTTGAAAAATGTCAAACACCTACATTTGACTGAGGAGTGCATGCTTTGATCAGTTTGTTTTTTATATGCATTGAAAGATACATCTGTACATTTTTTTTACATTCTGCTGCTGATAAATGAAACGGGACAAAGAGTTCCTAGTGGAAGTGGCGCAATGAAGGTCCATTCACGGGTCAGCGCTTGTGGAGACCTGTGATAACCTTGGGTCGGAGTCTATCTCAAAACGATAGTGGTAGCCCTCCCAGACCTCCCTGCAGGCGTCCCGCATGTCATACACACGCTTCTTGATTCCCTTGCGGTTCAGGTAAAGAACCAAGAGGAAAATGAGGCCTATGAAACCCAGGACGATACCCAAGAAGACATAAGAGGTCTGTAAAGCGAGGTCTGCCCCTGCGTCCCTCTGGTGGCATTCCAGAGTCTGTGTTCCCACTGCAAGGATGGACGTGTTCCTCATGCTGGGAGGGAACATGCAGACGAGGCTGTCGGCATCCACGATACGGTCCTGGGATCTGTTGAGCCACAGCGAGAAGGCTTCAATGCCGCAAGTGCATTTGAACGGGTTCTGCCCCAGAAACAGGGAGGCTTGGCGAAGGGAGTCCAACTCTTGCAAGCCCTCATCAGGAAACGTCTTGAAGGCATTGAACGTGAGATCAAGCTCCTCCAGGCTCTCCAAACCGGAGAGGGTGAGGTTCCGGATGGCCACCAGGGAGTTGTTGGAGAGCTGGAGTCGCTGCAGGCTGCTCAGGTTGGAGAAGATCCCTGAGGGAAGGTAGACGAGGCTGTTGTCGGACAGGTCCAGAGTTCGCAGGTTCCACATGGAGCTCCTGTGAAGGCAGGCGGCCAGGTCCATCACCGATGAGAAGTTGTAGAGGGCTTGGCTCAGGTTAAGCTCCCGCAGGGACTGGCTGAGGGTTCCAAAGGCTTCAGGGTGAATGACAGCCAGCTGGTTGTTGCTCAGATCCAGAGAGCGAAGGCGGAGGAGTCCGGAAAAGGCGTGGGATCCCACTTCTGAAATTCTGGGTCAGAAGAAAAACAGGAGATCCAGGTCGAAAATGAAAACACCAGAACAAAAAAAGTGAAAGTGACCTGATTTTATCACGATTCAAGAGTTTTAATTGCATAAATAAGACTTGCTTAGCTGGAGTAAATGTTTTTTCTGCTGAAATTCACATTAAATATCATCTTGAAGCACATGAAAAAAAGTAGATTTGTTTTTTTTTTTTTGTAAAGCCGAATGCAAACCAAAATTCATGCTGATACAGTCCAGTCATGGATTAGATTAAATTAGATTATATTAGAGGGATAAATTCTTGATCTGAAACCAGTCTGATTCAAAAATACAACTGGTTCAAACTTTTCTGTTGAAAAGAAGGAGCCCTTCGCTTCGGCAGCAGTCTTACCTGTTGTTGCTTAAGGAGAGGTTGGTCACATTATCAAGACCTCTGAAAGACTCCGGACCGATTCGACTGATCTGATTCCCCGTTATGAACAGATTCCTGGTGTACCCGGGGATCCCGGCCGGGATCCTCCTCAGGTCTTTGGAGACGCACTTGACGGTATGAGCCGCTTCCGAGCACTGGCAGCTCAGAGGGCAGGACGCGTGAACGGAGCCGAGGAGCGCGCAGAAAACCAGGCGGCTCATCAGATGCAGCATGTTGCTATGAAATCAGAGTAAATGTGACAAAAAAATCTAATAATATCAGGCGGGGAAATAAATACAGAGATTATGAGTTAGACTGAAAGAGTCAGTTTCTCCCCGACGCCCACATCGCGAGTTGTCCCGGCTGGGAATGCGCCTTCAACTTCTTCTCATGCCTGCGGAAAAGTGCGGTCAGGAGGCTGGGCTGATTTCCATGAGAACAGAACTGGGGGTCGTGCCGATCACAGGGGGTGGGGGCTGTTTGATCCTCAAAGCGGGGCGTCGCTACTCCCCCAACAATGCTGTTAAAAGGACCATCGACTGGTGCGATGATGATCTGCGGGGAGGGGCTTCTCTCTCTCCCGCCTGACCGGATCCACAGCTCGGTCTCTGGGGGGGGGTGGGGGGTGTTTGTTTCCTTCAACTTCAGAAATGTGCACTAAAAATAAAAAGTGGATGATGGATTAGAAAGGTCCACAGCAGGAGGTCAGAAACACCTTAAAAAAAATGAAAACAAATGAACATTTTCTGTTATATATAATATATATATATATTCCCACCCCCAAAAATAAGTAAATAAAAGATATATTTCTGAGGAAATTAGAAATACTTATGCCACTAATTCAGATTTAAATACCAATTAAAAAAATACATATTTAATAATATTAGCAAAGGATTATGTACAGAAAATGAGCATTAAAAAAACTAGAAAAAAATAACAAGAAATCAACGAAAATAATAAAAAACTTAATCATTTTAATCTATATGTAGCTGTTTCCTGTCTAGTTGGGTTTGATACTTTTTTTTGTATTCCTTTCTTAGATGTTTTTTTTTTTTTTACACAATTGTACTTCAACCTATCTAATTTGAATATCATTTTATCAGGGAAGTTTTTGGGGAAAAAAAAAGAAGAAACAAACAGAATGGAGATAAACTGTTAATTATAATTTGAGCAAAACACATCAGGCTCTACATGTTAATATAGATCTATTCAAAAAAATCTGGATCTTTTTTACACTTCTATTGACAATCTGATAAAAGGATGAAGGAAGCGCCAATTTTATCATTTTAACCCAAATATAAATCTGCTATATTTTATAGATAAAACAAAATGATATTAAAACTACCATATAATCTAAACTGATCACCACAAAATTCTTAAAAAACATCTTTTCTTTTCTATAAGGAAGTAAATTAGAACTAATAATAAAATGTTTTACATTTAAACAAGAAAAAAACTCCATTATCTTATTTCAACAGCATAATATCTAAAGACTCCACTGAAGTCAAATATCTATTGCATTTGTTAAGGCAACAGAAAACTTGGCTTTAAGGCAACAACAACCTTTGATGTTTTTCTACCCTGGGCAGAGAGCCATGAAGTCCCATCTGGATTTTTGATGTCATTTCTTTATGCAGAAACCTGCCATTTTACTGCGGGGGGGGGGGGGGGGAGGGTGTTTTGGAGGAACTCTGTGAAATGGATGAATTTAGTGACGTCTCTGGCATTTGCACCTCCCCAGGTGGTAGATGACACAGCATGGAGGGGGGGGCAGGACCTTTGATTTGTTCCCCCCCCTGAATACCATGATGCTCTGCAGGATAATCTCTTCTGAGTGAGACTTTAAGCCACTTAACGGCGTGGTATCAAAGCAGGGAGACTTCCCCGTGGCCGCCGTGTATTCTGACAGCCTCCGATGATTTTGACGGGAATCACCCGAGTGTATAAATAGAAACCTGAAGAGGAGGAAGAGGAGCTGTCATCCTTCAGGACGACAGCCCCGATGAAACACAGTCCTCATAATTCAATGATGGAGAGGAAAAAAAAAAGAAGGCCCACACACGGCTACAATACTAGAGATCTTTATTGGTGTTTTAGTTGTAAGTCATGAACTCATACAGTCACTTTCAACATGTTGCAGAATTCCCAGCAGCCGTGATCTGCAGCATGAGCCGTAACTGGAGGAGCAGACGGATAAAAGAAGCGTATGTGTGTGGATAGTGGCACTAATAACGCCGCCCCGACTGTCTTTTGTCAGCGGACTGAATCGACGGGACCGCAGGTCTCCACATTCCTGGACTTGGCTCCTGGATACAAAAAGGCACCACAGCAGGCAACACCTAACGCCGCTTTCAATGATCTCCATCACGCATCGCATTCCTGAGCAGCTCGTCTCAGAAACAAGCCGCTTCTGTTCGGTTTGATGCCTGACAGGCAGCGGCTAGAAGGCGATGGACGTTTATAGCGTCTAATGCGGTTCTATGGAAACATCCTTTGACTACAGTAAATTAATCTGATCTTATATTCCCGACCCTGAGGATGAAAGCGAGGTTTCACGATTCTTTTAACTGGCTCTGCTAACAATGTTCTAAAGCGTAGCAAGAAGAGCAGCGATAAAAGAGACTAAAACACCATCAATGTCTCACCTTAACTTTACATTAACTCTGATTAAAGTAGTGTTTACATACAAGCAAGGAGGAATTAAAGGCACCAGTAAGAGCCTGAAAAAGAGAAACTAAACCTTGAACGTTTTCCACATGTGGTCACATTTAAAAAGACAAATCTGAGAATAATAGGAGTGAAGTAGGGAGATGTGTCCCCACAGCCCAATGCTGCCACCACCGTGTCTCACAGTAGGGATGGTGGATTCAGGGCAGGATTTTACATGAAAGCAAAGACTATTTTCTCTCGCATTCAAACCCACTAAGAAAAGTTGAAAGTTGAAGAGTTTTAAAGAGGTATGAACACTTCTTTTTTTTTAAACAAGGCACCACATTGAGATTAATCCAAAGCCAGAAGCAAAAGATAAAGAACTCTCTCCATCTCTATTCGTTTCCTGCATGCATGCATGCAACACACACAAGGAGCCATGCGAATACGAGCTCTCTTCAGGCACAACTCAGCAAACAATAAACATGGGATAAAAAGTCCAACTTTAGTGTAAAAACAAAGAACCTGATGTCTCCTAAAATGGCTGGTGAAAAACACGTAGCACAGTTAACAAGGATTTTCAACTCTAAGCTGCAGAGGTGGAACGTAGCAGCAGGAGCGCCGCCGCTCAGCAGAACCGGAAAAAAACCTGAGGATCCTGGCTACCTGCTGCTCCTGGAAGCACAAAGAGGAGGCTTGATGCTCCTTTTGTCTCTGTTGGCAAACAATGACAGCTCAGCCCCCCCCCCATCCACCCTGCAGCCATGGCAACAGGTTTGGAGTCCAAACCATCAGGAGGAATCTAACGTTTTCAAAAAGGCATCATTGCAGGCAGACAGAGAGGCGTCTGTGATCAGAGGCACCGACTACAGTTTGTTTTAAATGAACAAAAACTAAAACCACGGAGTCGGTCTGGGTCAGCCTGAACACACGGCTGGAAGTTCACCGTCACTGACAGCACCATGAGCTTACAGACGTGCAGTGAAGATGTAGGATGTTCAGTAAATCCAGAGAGGAAACCGAGTACAGATAGAAAATAAACCAATCACTCCTGATGCTGAGGAAGCGCTACTTTAGATCAAGTATGAGAGGCTAGAAACTCACTATAAGGCAGCTGATGACGTATGAGCTCCTTCTGATTACAGCCCGCCTAAAACCCCGTTAATGTGGCGCGGTTATATTCCAGCTGATGTTCACCAATGAAGATCAATCGTTGAGGTATTACAGTTTCGGCACTGCAGGAATTTCCAGTGATTAAAAACATTCCTGTGTAGAAATGCACCCCCACAGGTCAGCAGTCTCTACAGCCCCCAGGTGCCTCACATCCTGTGGCGTCACAGTCAGGAGCGGGGAGGCGGATGCTACACGGCGGCGTCCTCCGGGCCCGGTCATCGGAGGTTGATGGCGAGAGCCACCGTCAGGACGACGCCCACCAGCATCAAGAAAGGCAGCCAGGTCTTCAGAAAGCCTGCACAGCTGGACGGGGACAGAGAACAAGGTGAGGAACGGAAACGCACACAACAACAATCCCATAATAATATATCCGTGTTACACATAAAGGTTTGTGGTCTAATATGGAAAAAGGTCCAGCGGTGCAGAGATTTTGTCCGATGCTTTTAGCCCATATTAGCATGTTTTCCGCTGTATTGGTGTCTGTGGATTTACTGATGCTTTGGGGCGTTTAGCAGCCACGCCTTTAGGTCACATGAAGCACAAACATTGCTGCTTCCTCCATTTGCTACAAAATGTTCATCTCTTGTTTGATTTCTTAATAAAGCTTATTTTACATTTTGTTTCCACTCTCAGCCTCACCAAACGCAAACAGAAGATACATTCACACCAAATGTGAACGCTGGAAGTGGATCCAGTCCTGATTTGCAGAAGCGATGGTGACACAGCACCGGGAACCTTGAACCAGTCAGGGACGCCATGATGAGGTGGAGTGACTCTGGTTTGACTCTGGTTTGTGTGGAACAAGGATTTTAAAATCAGAGATAGGATGCTTCCATCTATATTCTAAGTGTATTTTGTTCCCTTATTGCTGCAAAAAACATGTTTTGTAAATGAAAATAATAAAAAAAAACAATCCAGAAAAGAAACCTTAAAACACATTTTAATAATAAAAAAAAGGTTTTTAGGATAACAGCTATATTCTCACTGTTTGTGTTTTCAAACAGTTTTTTAATTAGATTTTCCATTTTCAAACTTTATTAATTCAGACTAAGGTTATTAATTTCATTTTGTTTTTTAAACTGTGTTTTCCAGATCAGATCCTCTTTACTTCTGGGCGGGTTTTCCTCTGGAGCGAGGAGAGAAGACACATCTCTATTGGTCCACTGATGTTAGCAATGATGTTTGTATTGGTCAACAGAAAGCGTTTATAATGAGCTTGAACTGAGGAGAATGTGATCCGTGAATAAAAGTTTGAAACGAATACAATTCATGAATCTGAAAAATTAAAACAAAAAAAAAAAGCTTTTTCTTAAAATCTGAAAAAAAGGGATTTGAAAAAGATAAACAAAATCTAAGAAAACAGAAACGTTCTTGTTAAAACCTTTTAAGTTTCTTTTGTGAAATGCATTTTTTCTTTTCAATTTCAATTTACAAAAAACGCTTGTTGCTTGAAAAATTGTGGAGCAGAATTCACCTTGATGTCCCTCCTTACTTGTTGCAGCAGAGAGGTAGTCGTTCATGTAGAAATATTCCAGGAGGATCTTATATAAACTCCTAATATATCCCCACATCCTGGGACACAGCAGGTTCCTGTGAAATCACAGGTATGCTCACCTGAGCTGCACTGATTCGCATATTTGCACGTTAAACTTTTCTTTTTAGTTTGTTGTAGAAACTTCAAATCATCTTAATGTGATCGATCATCTGTAAATCATCATCAATTTCAAAAAATAGAAACAGTCTCACATGTTTGCTTTAAGGAAACAAACTCTGAACAGTGATCAGCAGCTGGAAAAAAAAAGATGCACCTGTGAAGTGGAGGGAAAATGTCTGTGACAGATGTGAACATCAACACTGGTTCACTGTGTTTGGACAAACATTTCCAGCTCTGACTGGATCCACAACAAAAATAAAATAAGTGTATTTGCTAAATAAGATGTTTTATCTATAGAAGGAGTATTTTAACCCATAAAATAGGATAACAAGTCATTATGCATCTGATATAATAGAGCTGCTTCTTTCTTATTTTAAGGAAATCACTATATTCCGTTTTCAAATTATCCGACTTCTCTGCTTAAATTCAGGGGAAATACACTAATTCTAAGAAATATGTTTTGTTTTACTCTGATCTAAGATTAAAAACAACAGATCTTCTGCACAAACGAAGGGACCAAATTTCTCTCCAGGTCTGCAAAGACTTGCAGCTCTGATAAAAGCTAAAAGTAGTTTGGCAAAGACTTTTACATCATGATGAAAATATTTCAAAACCTGTATCGTTTTTTGTCCTGCTTCACTTTTTGTTGCTTTGTCGCTTATAATCTGTGGAAGTTTGCAGTTGTGTCCAGTTTAGGTCCAGAAAACAGCTTCCTTTGTGTATAAATCTAATAAATTTAGTCAGAAATTGTTTGACCCCTTTAGAAACCTTTCAGACGGATGCAGTTTGATGGCTAAAGCTAAGCCTGAAATAAACTAAACATGCTGAATTTCCTTGCATTGCAGTTAAAATCTAAAATGCAGCCGGACCGAGCATTCCTCCATCTTTGCACCGACAGCCTCGTCTCACCTGACATATCTTCCCCGGATGAACGAGAGCAGGCAGAGGTTGACCATGTTCCACGAGGTGCTGTTCTCGTATCGCATCAGATTCAGAGCCATGGCGACATGAGAGTGACAGTTGTCACAGCAAAGGTTGTGCTTAAAGAAAGAAAAAAAAAAAAGAGGATGTTTCATTTCTGCCAATGCTCTGTAGAGAAAACGAGAAGCAGAACCGAGTTACCATCCTGTGCTTGTACTCCTCCGAGGCATCGTGAACGGCTGTATCCCAAGCGTTGGAGCCACTGGCGTAGACTTTGCTAATGTCAAGCATCCAGTACCTGCAGAAAAACGACGACGTTTGCAGAAAGGATGACTTTCTGTGAAACATTAGATGCTGCTGATGAACCTGCTTACTTTGTCGGTCTCCCAAAAGCCATGTTGTCTTCCTGTAAAACAGAAACGTTCTCCATCAGTCACCAGACCTGAAGATTCAGTAATAGGATTTTTTTTTTTTTTAATCCAGCAGAACGATTCATGGAAGGATGTAAACGTTCCTTGTTGGTGTTTTTCTGAGCGTCAGTCTGAACTGAAACTAGCAGGTTAATCCGGGTTTTCAAACACGGATAACATTCAGCATTCGGCTCCAATCACACTAGCAAAAAAAGCCGATTCTGACCCCCCCGCTGGAACCCGAGTAGCCTCCGTCTGCCCGCCGCCACGTGTCTGGTGACATCATCATGTTGGGTTAGCGTTGATGATGTCACCAGTGCAACACAGATACGGAAAGTAAACAATAGAAAGCAACATTTAAGGAAGCCAGAACTTTGCTCTTTTGTCCGTCTGAATCTCTCTCACTACTGGCTGATTGTTCACAGGTTTAAACGGCGTGGAGGAGCGTCAACCAATCAGAACAGCTGATCCAGGACACTACATGTGATCTCTGCTTCTCCAGAGCTGTCAGCGTAAAACAAGAGAAATTGTAGAAATTTTACATTGATTATTTTTGAATCAGTCTAATAGTTTTTTCTTCCTTTCTTTAGATGATAGAAATGTCACAATAATAGCAGATGTTTAACAAGTCTCCATTTAAACAAACAGAAACATTTCTTAATCAATTAAATGAAACAATAAGACAACAGATGGAAGGATCACGTCATGTCGATAAAAGGAAAAACCGACGTGTATCGTCTATCATCATTTAAACACCTCATTTATGTGCTGAACACAAGAACTGCTTTGTTTTAACATTTTAATTGACTTTTGGAGCGTTTCAAAGGTCCCGTTTTAGTCTAACTTATGCTCCAGCACAGCGTATCCATCGATGCCAACAAACTGAACGTCTTATCATAAATGCATCGTTTACGTTTTCCGATCCATCACTCACCGAAACAAAGTAGGGTCCAGCAAAGTCCCTGATGACTCCAGCCGACGTGCAGATTCCCATGTGACCAATGAAGGGGAACAGCCATCTGGATGAGAGACGAGAAAACAAACATCTGAGGGACGTTTCACTGCAGAGATCGATATATGTGGACACTTATTTTACTCCACACAACATCTGTAACACATAAAGAAAATAATGTGAAACAGGTTCTTTTAAAAAAAACACCTTAATGTTTAGAATCCAACAGAAAATGAGGGATTGATGAGATTCCCACAACAAACATCAGATTTGAAGTTTCTCCTTGTTAGCTTGTTTTAACGTATTAATAACTAACTGGACTACTGTCCCTGAGGGGTGAAAACATTTAGTTTTCCTTGGACCAATCAATACTTCATCTTTAATAGCAAAACTTACTTTTAATTTCCTCAAAATGTATGTAGTTTTTCTAAAACAAAGGATTTCTGTTTGACACAGACAATGTTTCTAAGACGTTTTGATTGGAGTCTATAGAGATGGATGCATACGATCAACAAGTAGCAGCTGATGTCCAAACAACACTGGAAATTAATCAGTTTCCACTGGCTTTTAATTTCACGTATGTTTACAAAATGGAGGCATGTTGAAAACATCTAACGAGGAAAGGGCTTCATCAATAGTGGAAACTGTGAGAAATTAAACGATAAAGGTCCTGGAGAAGGTTTTATTCACATAAACACCCAGAGATGACATTTCTATTGATGTTTGGCTTCTAAAATATGCAATAACGATCTAATAATAATAAGCTAGAACAGAAATATTAAAACGTTTAAATTTCTACAAACATTTATTTTTTCTGAGCGACCAAAACCTGACTTTTTATTCTTCAACATAGGAGGATATAAATATACAAAACTTTTCCAACAGTAATTTTCCACCGATCAACACTATTGTGACGTCTTTTCTAAGATACAAGCCATTGGATGTGGACACAGACAGCCTACAGCTAATGATCTATTAATCATTTATGGTCATAACTTTTCAGGGTTTTACTTGTTTATTTAAAATATTTCCTGATAAGGCTTTTAACACGGAAATACTTTAAGATCTTGAACAAGTGAATCGGAGAGAGGGCTGGAAAAATGGGTGGATGGAAATGATCCATCAATGCGATTCTCTGTTTATGCTCTTTTGGATTACCAAATTCCTCACTTCCTGTTTATTGTCTTTCAAATTCACTATTTCATATTTAATTCGCTAAAATTTATTTCAGCTCGTTATGTTGTTCAAATTTATTCTCATAACTATGCCATTAAATGCGGACATATACGCTGAGATATTAGTGTATTTAATAAAGCAAAGGAAACAGCAACAGGATGGTGCTGTCCGTCTGTTAGCGGGCTAAGCTAGTCCCTCCGCGGACAGGTTTCCTTCAGTTAAACTAGTCTTTAACGCCGACGGCCAGAACTCACGATAAAACCGGAATGGGTGTCCACACTATGCAGTAGGGAAAGCGGCTGGAATCCGGGTTCATTTTCTCTGACGCTATGTGATAATTCTTCATGCTGTCATTCTCTACAACATCCGCCATAACCAGCTGTGGAGCACGAACTTCATTAGTCCCGTAGTGGCTGCGTCAAGTTACCTCAAGTCCCAATCGCAAACCGGAAGCATTTCACAATAAACGTGAACGGTACTCTAAACTGACAAACCAGAAACAGTTATGCATATATTATTTATTTGTCTTGGTTATAGTTTAGTTATTCAACATTTTTTAGCTAAACTGCGTTCCATGAAAGCACCAAGGTTTAGAGATAGTTGGACTATAAATGAAAGACGTTTTATTTTGAAAGAATCAATCACGTGTAGTTTATTACTGAGCAAAACTTGATGCAGACGGAAATGAGCTCCAACCACACTTCAAATGTTTAATCTCTTTGTATTGTGACAGTGTGGGGTCCTGTCACTTTGCCTCTGAATGATCATGCGCCTTGGCTACTTGGCCAATCCCTTTGGCTAACTGGTTGATGCGTATGACTTTCACCAGTCTATCAAATCCCGCCCGGGCCCCCTGTAGTGTGAAACCTGGCCTCAGTATGCCCAAAACGAATTAAAGAAATATAACAACTTTAAAATATTAAATTTAAATGTATGCATTACTTAAATGCTCATAAATGGATAAAAACTGGTTCCGTGATTTGATGAAATAAAAAAACACGTTATAGAATGGGTGAATAAAAATCTGTCAAACTCATTTGAGATTTGTCACCTGTTATTTCAGACAACCATTTGTATGATTTTGGCATTAGTGGCGCATCCTTTCATTATAAATGCTGAGTCTCTTTTGCGTCAATAAATCTGTTTTAATTTGAGCCGTTATATATTTACCAGCTTTAAATTTCATTTTTAAACCGTTTCCACCTGCTTCCAGGCAACTTTTCATCTACATCATTGAAGCATGTGCTGATATTTGAGATATTTTATCATTTATTTAACAATGTCGTCTTTGTGACAATTGCATTTATTTGTATTTATCTCTGTAATTTCATTTGATGCTTGTTGTTCTACAGATTATATTTAGTGAATTGCTGTTACAGATTTTTGGGGAAGCAAACATTATAAACTGAACAACGCTGCGACTGTAAATAGCTTCCTGGTTTATTTAATTACTTTTGGCAACACTGGATGACATAAACATATGTGGTAAAATATAAAGCTCTAGCAGAGCTGCATGCAGTTTAACGGCAGTCTTTCTTTTTGTTCTTTTAAACGGGTTTGGTTTTCTGTGAATATTGAGCATCCATGCAGTCCAGGCTGGAGTCGCTCTGCATGTCGCTGCATCCTTTTCCCATCCTCTGGATGCATCACCGGGTTCTCCAGCTTCCTCAGAGTCCAAAATCCTGACTGTCAGGTTAATCAGTCTCTCTAAACAGGCCTTAGATATGAGTGTGTTTTATTTTTGGGAAATCCTGCTGCAGAATTCAATACTTCACCACTTTTATGAAAGTGAAATAAAATACACACATTGATAGTGTCTATAAATAGTGCACACTTAAACATTTGTTTGGTTTCGGTCTCTTATTTGATGCAAAGCTTTAGAGCATTTATTGATATTCACTGACAACTTAAAATAAAGACATAGACGCTTAATCTGTTCAGAAATAATGAAACAGCATCATCAGATACATTAAACAAACACTTTTCTGGCTTTTAAAGTTACTCTTTTATAAATTGAGAGATGTTTCTAATTAATTGTTTAGTCTTTATTCTCTTTAATAACTATTTGCAGGTCGACTTTTTAGATGCAGTTTGAGCCAATCTATTTTTCCATCCAACCTCAATGTGAAAAGAGCTTAAATAGAATCTCCAGTTAACTACAGAGGTTGGTTTTCATGCCAGCTCAGCGAGCAGTCTGCAGGAGTGCAGGATCTCCAGCTATTGAGCTATAAGTGGCAAATGGAAAATGGAGACACAGCTAAACCCCAGAGATCTGCTGTGGCCCCGTGTACTCCACACTGGGCCCCATTAGATGTGACAGGTGATAAAGTGTGCGAAGGGCAAAAACAAGCAACTCAGCAAAAGTTGGAGGACATTGATAAACGAAGGCGGACCGGGCTGAGCGGCGGGAACCTGAGGGAATTCTCCGGCAAAATGCCACCTCGATATCTGGCTGAGCCGTCCGACCCAATTAGGCCGCAGCACGGACTCTAACTTTGATACGTCTGGTTTTCACTCAAAGGTTTGAAAAGTAAAATGTCAAGTGTCTTCGAGGCCCCCAGTTTGGCTCACGGCTCATTGTTACCGGGCCAACAAATGACATGGGGGCCAGATCTTAAACTTCCACAAATACATCTGGAACATTAGAAAGTAAAATTATCTCATTTTTAAAGTGTTGTTTTATCTCTTCCATCTTACAGTAAAGTGTGTGGATTAAAATCTATACCTAAAGCACTGGGATTTTTGCTATTCATTCAATAACCACTGTGCTCACCTTGGTAACACTTTATATCCAGCTTCGAAACTAACTGCTTATTATAGTGCTGCGTGGAAACCAACTATTAATTCCTGGAAACATGATTTACAATCTTGGTATCATGAAATTCTGAGATCTTCATCTTTTGTGGATAGAAAAGTGTGGATATGAATATAGACTGATTCATGAGAACAACTCCACCATAATATCAGGTAAAATCAAGCAGCTGTTGTATGGAGTTAATGTTGTTCCATTATTGTTACCAGTAGAGAATAATTTTTGTAAGTAGAAATTTAAAAATTAAACACACAGATACAATCCAGATCCATATTTCTGGATTGTTGATCTGTGCCAAGTGCTGCACCACGGTTCTACACCGGAAAGGTGTTTGGTCCCCTTCAGGTTGGAGGAGAGTTCCTGCCTCCAGTGGAGGAGTTCAAGCATCTTGGGGTCCTGTTCACCAGTGAGTGGAGAATGGAGCGAGAGATCGAAAGATCGGTGCAGGTGTTGCCATCATGCAGACTCTGCACCCGTCTGTTGTGGTGAAAAGAGAACTGAGCTAAAAAGGCAAAGCTCTCGATTTACTGGCCGGTTTACGTTCCTACCCTCACCTATGGTCATGAAATCTGGATCATGACCGAAAGAACGAGATCCTGGATAGAAGCGGCCAAAATGAGCTTTCTCTGCAGGGTGGCTGGTCTCTCCTTTATGCCCCTTTTCCATCGGAAGAACCGTGGTTCTTGAACCGGTTCGGAGCCTGTGCCTTAGAACCTCGGTGCTTGGTTCCATGCCGACACAATTTTCAACGAGCTGTTGAACCGATTGAAGGAACGTCAGAAGGTCCCTATGCTAACTGCATTAGCACTAGGAAGCATCGTGCTTCCTGATCCTAGCTAGCATCTTCCTGCTAGCATTCTTCAGATAGCACCTATTATGGCGACTGTTGATACTTTGCCCTCGGTTATTCAGATTGAGCCTATGTTAAGAATATTTAATCTAGACGTAATAATTAGACTCCACCTTCTGGTTGGGCATAGGTATTGCAGAATTTTGGTCAGCATATTACAGCCAATAGAACAGCGCTATTATTGCAAATAAGTATAAAATAGAAAGATTAATTAAAAAATTGACAAATTAGGGTGAAACAATCTGTTTTTAGCCTGAAAAAAAAATCAACTCATAAGGGGCTGAATGAAAATGCAAAAGAAGCTTCAAACATCTTCTTGAAATATTTCTATAAAAACATTTTTTTTTTCAAAGTTTATAATGATTTGCTACGTTGCAGAAATGAAAAGAAAAAAAATTCTGATTTGAAATGATTTATTTGGAAAAAGTAAATGAGTTGGAGAGATATGAACACTGTTATGCACTGGGGCTGAACTTGGACAAGACCAAGGATGATTACAGACACCAGGAGTCAACAGCCCACCCATAATCTTTTAAAGAAATCCTCCAGAGCACCAAGCTCCTGCGGGAGCATAACTTGGTCTCAACATGCATCCGTCCAAGAAAGCACATTTCCCCCCATTTGATCCTCAACATAGCAGCAAGGTGGAGAACATACTGACCAGCTGCGCCCCCGTCTGGTATGAAGCTTGAACTGCTTCAGTCTGCAAGGTCCTGCAGAGGGTGTTGAAGGCCAGGAGGTCACACCCACCTTGATCATGGACAGATCACACTTCTGCCCTCAGGCAAAACACTGATCCACCCCAGAAAGCAACACTTTGAGCATTTCTAATTCTATGCTTCTAATATAATGCAATAAATATCATTAAATATCATTTCCAGACAGTTATCAAAAGTATCTGGTTGAATCAGGTAAAAGTACAACTTCTGAGAAAGTTATAATATATTTAAGCGTATAATCAACACCAGGACAGTCGTGTTTATTGAATCGTCTGTAGGAATAATTAATCCACCTTCAACCTTGTTTTTTTTTTGTTTTATTTATAAAGCATAAATCATACTCAATAATACAGTAATGACATCAAAACATGTATAAAGGTGTATGCAGATGTTTCTTCGGTTTATTCAAATTTAAGTACTAACCCATCATTGGATGAGTGAATTTTTTGATTTTTAGCAAA
>JAUZNJ010088631.1:0-22805 GCA_034780135.1 Jordanella pulchra | reverse complement strand
GTGTGTGTGTGTGTGTGCTCTTGTATTTGATACATTTTCTACATGTTTTAGAAAAATAACATGTTTTGCAGGCCAATTGCTCCTTTTTGGGCCCGATGCCTAGACCAAGACAAGGGGCATTGCTATGTTAAGGGTCAATGGTCACCTTTAGGCCCAAGGTCTGAGTTGAGTTTAGGTTGGGGTAAGGGCTAGGTATGAACGCATAATAGTTATAATGGATAGGTTTAGGATAAAGGTTACGGTTTTATAAATGGGTTAGAAATGAATGGAAGTCTTTGAAAAGGCTACACAAAGATAGAGAGATGTATTATATGTGTGCATCTGTGTGTAGATGGGGTTGAGGTGCTCTAGGAAAGTCCAGCATAATTTCCAGCTCCAGTTGTCTAAGGTTGCACAGTGGACCATCTGCCTGCCTATTTGTTAGCAGACCTGGATCAGATCAATATTAATAGTGACAGTAGTGAATTGCAGCAGTTCAAGGATGGGTCATTTGTGTACAGAGAAGAGAAGTATGGAGAAAACACAGCCCTGAGGAGTGGATGGTGTTGATGATTTGTGAGTGCGAGAATACAGCAACAAGCTCATTTTTAGTTGCTAAGGAGTCTAAAAGTAGCATCAGATGTTAAGGTTTCTAAGTAAAAGTGTAATGTCACAGTTGAAAATGGATCTAGAAAGTAGTTGGTCACCTTTTGTTGAAAATAAAGAAGTACTTTAATCAAACTTCCACTTTAAAACTCAAGATTTACAAAACCTTTTCAGTAGTTTTGGCAATAGGATCATTTTAGAATCCGTCCAAGCAAAGTTTATATTTATGTAAAAATACAAACACTTCATTTCTTTTATAGCTTAACTTCCAGCATACAGAATTAACATGAACAATTTGCTCAGGCAGTTAGCCTACATTTATACATTGCATACCAGACTTAGAGTGTGTGACTTGCTAACTCTAATTTTACAACAGAATTATGTTACTGATAGAGATAGGTGGAGCTCTTAGTTTCCACAGCATAACCATGAGCCTGGATTTAAAGCTGGACACTCATCACTCTACTGTTCAGTAGAGTAAGCACTGATGATAAGTAAAATGTTTTTTCACTTGACACCTTTTTTGTGTATTCACCCTTTAACCCTTCTTTTCAGAGCAAACATTTATTTCAGCATAACCTTCTTCCTTGGCCTAAAGGATCTACCCATAGACCACTAAAGGGACAAACAAGTTGGCATGTACAGGGGTCATAAGGAAGGTTGCTTTCAGCACAGCTGGCCTCCACACCCCCCGGTCAGAGCTAAATCTGACTTAGCACCTTGTAGCAGTCTCTGTGACAAGACATGAAATATGTCCCACGCACCTGCTGAGCCATGCAGCATGACCACACTTTAATGAGTTAACTAAAGAAACCTCCAAGCGGGCAGTAATTAACAGTAATTGGTCGTCAGGAAATGAACGATTTTATTCTACAAGGCTCTGCTATGCATATCTAACAGGTCCCCTTGCCACTAGTTGTCACAGAAACAGTGATGAAACTAAAATGGTTCACAAAACATGCTTTCATGCACTCTCAACTTCTTCACAATTTACCGTATCATGTTAATCCCAAAAATTTTCAGTATCTGTTGGGCCTTCATGTGATAAAGTATGTATGTATGTATGTATGTATGTATGTATATATATATATATACATACATACATACAATAATAATAAAAAAAGTATGACATGTATCTGAATATGTTTTCCTTACTTGAATACTTCTGAATAAAATACAGCTCAACCAATTTCCTATTTACAGTCCATCTCTGCTGTGTTTGAGTTTTGTGTTTTATATGTGCAGCTAATCTACACAGTCCGCAAACTTCCAACAAACACAGGACATAATGAAGTTCTGGAAAAAAATTCAAAGCAGGGCTAGTTTTTAAAAGACAATCCATTCCCAAGATTTGCACATTTAACTACACAGTAGATTCAATACTTCTATAACAGAATGGGTGAGCGAATCTCCAAAGACATTGCCATCCACCTAAACTGACACCTTTCATCTGGTGACAATGATAATTAAACAGATTTACAATTAACAGTTACGATTTAAAACAGTTATTCGGATTAAGTTCTTTGAAAAATCTTTAATAAGGAACAATTTGCGGAACAATTTGCTATGTAATTATTACTCAATCTATTTAAACAGTATTCAGCAAATCATTCAATTAGTAAAAAAATGGTTTCAGTCCTAGTTTAGATTACTAGATATTTATGTGTGAGGTCAGAACACGGAGTTGAGTCCAACTCTCCCAAATGCAATGTGATTTTTTTTTCCTGTCACACTGGCTGCGTAGAGGCTCTACTATGCACCACGGTGCGTTCACAGACAGTGTTTGTCCCACATATTTCCACAGCATTAAGATCCCTTGTTATGATTGTTACTCTGTGGTTCCTCCTCTAATAAGTTAAAAACAGATTGTTGTTGCATGTGCAGTCTGACCAGCCCCATGTATTTCAATGACGTGTGATTGCCATGACTTCATAGTCTGGCACAGCCAGACTGAATTACATGGAGCGTAATTCAGTCTGATCTGGCTGGACCAATCACAGTGGGCAGTACTTTACAACTGATGCCCTAAGAGAGATTTATGTAACTTTAAAACCTCAACAACGGACAGCTTTGATTTTATTTCTTTTTAAAAAAGAAATATCTGCTAATCCCGGCTCGACATATTTCACGAACAACAAAATTTCAAAAACAATCTGTAGCTTTGAGTTTTTGCATCACATCCACAGTTATCTGATTGGTTCTAACTTGAGGACACTGACACAGGCTAATGATTTCATAAAATGCCATTTTCTGTTGAATTGGATGCTTGTCTGAACAGTTCTATTCTTTAGAAAGGACAAGAAAACATCTAGGTCCAAATTCAATTTAGAATCTGCGGCAGGGATGTTCTCAGATCCTCTCCATCCAGTCTGACTGAGCTGGAACTGTTTGATCTGAGGATTCAACACAAGCTTCAAAAATAAATCGAAGCTTAAATAGCTTTACAAATATTACTACTTATTCTTTTCTATAATATTAAATCAAAAAGACTGACTTTGCAGATGTGTGTCATGTATGAAGTTTAAGGATGTGAACAGTATTGGAAGGCAGATTGCTTAGTCTAAATACCACAGAACCAGATTGCTGATTAGGACTGACAAGAAAAACCAAGCCAACAGACCAATAAATTATACAACCTCGATAAATACCTCCCTACCAGAACTTTAATTCAGTGGACTTGAGAGTAGCTGGGAAAATAAAGTAAAGTACCCTATAATTAATTGCATTATTGGTAAAAGTGGAACCCAGAGCACCATGTCAAAATGAAATCAGCTGCAGAAAAAGTCATTTATGTATAAAAGATAAAGCCAAGACATTTACAACCCTTAACTCGGCAGAGCATGTGGCATTGTTAATGCCTTTTACCTTATAGCCTGGAGGTAGGAAACACAGTGGCTGTGAAAAGTTCAGGCAGGGATAACAAGACCCTCTTCCCCTATGTTTACCTCACCACCAAAATCCCCTCAATTAAAGACCAAACAAATGCGGTCATAACCCTAACCCAAAATTTAACTCCCATAAATGTAATTATAGTTATTTTCATTTGTTTCATGCCAGATCTGCAAAATCAGACCGACGGATAAACACAATAAAGCTTGGTGGTGCGGTCTATCTGTTCACCAGCTACAAAGCACCATGCAGGCCAAGCATCTGAACCGTGTCAATCAGTGCAGTAACAGAAGGCTTGGGATTCTTCCAGTCAACTGTTCATTCCTGGCCTGCTACATGACACTGGTCTAGCCATCGAGAAGGCTGGAAAGTCTAAAATGCTCAGCTTTCAACCTACCGCACATGGCCTTCCGCCGACGATGTTAAAACCCAGAGATCCACCATCACGAAGGAGGACAGCTGTCACACTTTTAGTGTTGTCCTCCTACAAAAAGAGAGAAGAGAGACACCCGATCAAAAGGATTTGTGTAAAAGGACATTAACAGAATATTTACTCCAAGTAAGAGACAGACAGAGACAGAAAGTGTCGGTCCACCTTTTAGATAACTCAATTTTTAAATTAGACTGACAGTAAGAGATGGCAGAGAAGAATGTTGACCTTTTTTTAGTCTGGAGACCTGACCATTTACTTAAAGAGTTTTAGCTCAGCTCTCAACGATCTTGGCTGGATTCAGCACTTTCTGACTCTACAATTTGAAAATAGCTGGACAAATGGGCCATATTAACCCACAGCTGGTGGGCTTGACTGCAGTTGTTTTGAAAGGGTAGAATTGGAAAGTGTGGCTTTCAAAACCCGAATTGAGTTACATCTGGCATTAAAAAAGGTATGACTACAAGACTCTAATAGATTGTAGGTGTTTTATCATATACCATTAGAGCAGTAAAATAAAGGTCTGCATGACTAATTCCCGTTTTACTTTTTGGTTCTTTTGTTTTTTGTATCAGCATCTGCCAATGAATGCATTCGTTTGCCAACTAATAGGTGCATTTAGGAGCATTTCCTTGAGATTGCATGAAGTGCTTGAAATGCCACTTCCTCAATTTGCAATCCATTGTTAATGTTTTAGTTAATTTTATTAATAACTTTTGCTTTTTTTTCAAATTTAGACTTATCATTGTATAATTTGTACCATGTAAATAGAGGAAGAAAAAGATCAAAGACTGACCCTGGCACCACATATCGGGGATGGGTTAGACTGATGCATTCAAATTCTGTATGCCAATAATATCACTGCTCTCAATGCCCATACTTGGTTTATATTTTTATTGATTGAGATGCTAGAGTTAAGAGTTGTGGGATATTGTGATAATGAGGTAGAAACAGGGGAATGGGGGGTTATTTGTAGCCAATGTCTTTTTGAAATAATTTAACCAAAGTTTTACAATTTAATCATTTCCTTTTATCCTACAGGACTACCAGGACAAACATGAATTACTGCAGTACTTATTATTAGGAGAAAATTACTATTCAAAGAAACTCAACCCCCAATCTGACTGAGCTGGAGACATTTATCAGAGAACAGTGTCAGTCTCATGATATGCAAAGCTGGTAGAGACATGCAGCTATTAAATCAGTAAAAGGTGAAAGTACAAAATACAAGTATTTACTCAGGGGTACTACATACAAATGCACAGCACTCGAGGGCTGGCGATTATTCAATAGAATCAATCATTCCAATTTTTTGTTTATCAAAATGTAATTTTTGAAAAATCTGTATTTTACTATCTATTCACTCCTTGGGCTACCATGGTTTAGTGTGACATCAGTTCATTACTTTTTAATGTGATAAAATATTCGGTTTTTTTATGGGACAGAACATTTTAAGGATATACATATCCTTACTTTTAAACAAACCTATTTTCACAGTAAAACCAATTAGCAAATATAAGATAGGTGAAGCTAATCTTTTCTAATGTCATTAAGTGTAATAGCAAGACAGAGATCCAGACTGTGATCTAGAATCTCTCAACTAGCTTTTCCTAATTAAATATAGCCTGTTAAAATGTCGGGAATAGTTCTTGTAATTTTCCTGCTATAACAAACTCAAATGTCTGCTGTAAAAAGCATCAGTGGAAACCTGAAACCGTTTTTTTATGTGGAAGTCTGTGCGTTAAGTTGATGGGTCTGCCAGGTCGCAGATGTAAGATGCATAAATACGAGTCAGAGTCTCCTTCCTCATTCACCACAAAAGGGAAAAAGGACAAACTTCAAATATTTTGGTTGTATTGAAAGTACAGAATATCAGGACTCTCATTTTATATATATATATATATATATATATATTCACACACACCAACGGCACAGAGTTTTATATAACCTTAGAAATGTTAACAATTTTCTGGGGAAATTTCCAGTCTAAGTTTTAAGTGGTCCCAAGTTCTTGATTTTACAGATTGTAATGAGTTATAACAGCATCTTGATCCAATCCATTTTAGCTTTTTAAGACTTAATAGTCTAGTTATAAGGATGATCTAACATTTTACACTGTGGCTCTAAAACAAGCCCAAATCATCACCTCTCTGTTTCTATTATAGGACAAATAGGTACAGCCAACGTTGGGAATTTAATAAAAATACACTTTTTCCTTGTGTACTCTGACACATGCAAATGTACACACTGTCACATGTTTTGGGTTTTATAAAAGAGAACATTAGCCCTTCAATACATTTGTGAAACTTGCAGTTCTTTTCCATAATGCACTAGTTCCACTTTGATAAGCATCATCCTTGTGTGTTTCAGTCTCGTAAATACATCCGAAAGGCTAAAGGTTGTCTGTACTCAGTACAGCTGTCCAGAGTTTATTTGCTACCTACTATAGTGTTCTGACTGTTGACCCCACAAATGGTCAAAGAAGAAGAGTTGGGAGCTAACATTTGTACATTCAGACAGAGGATATGTCATGAAATTAATCTTCCCACTCTAACATTAAAATGAATCTGCACAGGCAGAGCTGCAGTGGAATGCAAAGCACATCAAAGCACATTCATAGTTTAGAATAGCCCAGTCAAAGTCTGACTAAGACTAAAGTCCGATTTGGAATGAGTGGAAGAACATAAAATCCCTGTTCTTAGACCCTCTGCATCCAAACTGACTGAGCTTGAGAAATAGTGCAAGGAACAATTTCTTTTTCTAGATTCGTATAGCCGCTACAGGCATACTGCAAAAAAAAAAATAAAAAATAAAATAAATAAATAAATGAAAAGTAAAAAACAAACTAAAGAAAAAACGCTTGCAGGATTAAAATCAGTGAAAGGTGTGACTACAAAGTACAAGTATGCAGTAAGGAACAAACCTTTGTTAACATGCTGGAAAGAAGGTACAAGTTTATCATACCAAAAATGCCAGTTTTGGACAAACAAACTCATTGT
Source organism: Jordanella pulchra (assembly GCA_034780135.1). Lineage (NCBI taxonomy): Eukaryota > Metazoa > Chordata > Actinopteri > Cyprinodontiformes > Cyprinodontidae > Jordanella > Jordanella pulchra. Next base: position 15,902 of record JAUZNJ010088631.1, on the reverse strand, counting down.
TTGTTCTGATGCAAGTTTGGACATAATCTGGGGTGTCATGTTTCCTGCTTTTCTCTTGCAAAACCTTTAAAACCAGCCAAACTTGTTCAGTCTACTCCTACTTCTCTCAGGAGCTTTAAAATTGACATCTGATGTCTATTTGTGATATTGATTGTAGGAATCACTCTTAATACTAAATAATCTGAACTCAAGGTAAACTGAGTAGGCCAATCCACCCTAGAGTGGAAAAACAATACTCACTGGTTCCATATCTTAAATTCCTAATTATTTGAACAACAGTTGTTTAAGTATATTACAATTGTGTGACTTTTCTCTGTTTACCTTACATGCTTTGAATATGCTGGATGGGCTGGATGAAGTATAAATACATTGGGATCATTAACGTTACTAATGCTGTGACCCACCGTAACATTTGATTTAAACTTCATATTTAAGGCTCAAATTATTATCTGGGAATGGAATTTCATGTTCCCTCAGGAGTGTCGTATAAAAGGGTCCCCCCAGACAAACTAAATATAAAGCAGATATATAAAAACCATGTACATTTCCCAAAGAGTCATCATATGCATGTTATGTCATAGTGGAATGTACACTCCTGCACAGTTACATGTCGCATATAGTGACCTTCACAACATGGTTCCGAATTGCAGACATTGCCGTCAATAAATTAACAGCTGGCCAACACATCAAGTTCACTTTGACAAATACAAAAAAAAGTTACAGGTTAGCCTCATTTATTGGAATTACAAAACATCAAGTAAACAAACAATCCTAACCATTAAAAGGAAGACATGATCATGTGAATGTTCTTTATGTACACATATGCAGTGCTCTGTAAGACGTCTTTTATCTTGTGCATTTAAAAATTTTCTTTGTTACAAACAAATCTGTGACAAAAAATAAGCTAATCTCTGTAAATTATCCCTCGTATCCCTAATAAAATCCAGTGGAACAAACTGCCTTCAGATGCATCTCAGGCCTAAGAGGAGAGTTGGAGAAAACCAATCAATAGACAGCATCATAAAGCACAGGAAATACATCAGACCAGTGGGAATCACATTGTGAAGATGTGTTAAGCAGAGTTGAGGAGCAGGTCTACATACACGGTGCACGAGTGCTGCAGGCATTTATACTAATGCTTACACTGGTACAATATTATCTGAAGACATAGAGATTAATACACTACATAACAAGTAGAAAGGTATGAAGCAAGAGAGGGAACACTTACAAAAATGGGTGCAGTGGTTATGAAAAAAAACTTGCTTTTCAACCTCAATTCTGTTTCTTCCAATGTTTTAGAATCAGAGTAAAACCATGAGGAGGAAACCCCCTTGAGACCTCTTTGTAATGGATAAAAACAAACTAATCAGGATCTAATTAATGTCTACAATCGAACATTATAACTCATATTAAATTATCTGATACTATTCATTGTTTTTTTTCTGTCACTCTTCCTTCTGTTCTTAAAGTATTGATTCGTTAGTATATGAAAAGTCTGCATCTCATTTACTCTGAATGGAGCAGTGCACGTGTGGTCTTTGTTGAGTTACAAAGGTCCATAACATTGGACCAGGACAGCAATGGTGCATACAGCACCCCCCCCCATGAGCACTTCAATGCGTCATGTATAAACCAGGCTTTAGGCCGTAAAATTATTACTCATCTCACTGATAATTTATTTCCATAAAAGGCTGAACGTACCTCTGCCTGAACAACAGCCACATGGACACTACCAATACATATGATGACACAGCCATTCTGCTTTGAGATAAGCTAAAACACTCAGAAATAGACCAATAGGTTTCATGGTTTCACTACAGAGTCAAAGGGTGGATTCATGTAGTTGTATTTATATCTTCTACCAAGAAGGAAACTAATAATCAAAGTGATTTTAAAACAGAGAAGATAATTTTTAGACCTTTCAAAGTCAAATATATTTCATGAAATGTTTCCATTGGCACTATGGAATATTCATTTGTTATGAATTATTAGTTGTTTTCCTCCAAGTCTTGTCTTTTTGGAGATAAATGACTCAATTCTTAACAGAAAACAAACCTCTTGAATTAAAAGAATTAAATTTGGGCTTAACTATATGTTACTTGGAAAGCGAAGGAAACAATCAGTGACTACAAACTTTCGTATGAAACTTTTTGGCAAGGTTTCACCTCAACACGTGTCCCAATTTTGGAGTCTGTCCACCATCAAGCCGCTTTTCCCTTGTATACCCCTCAGTGTAGTAGTTCTAATTATAGAGTAGGCACTGTCATGCAGAACAAAAAGAAACATATTGACTTACAAAGCACTGAGATGTGAGCAAGAGAAAGGAAAAAGAAAACTCTGTAACCTTGTAATCTAGGGCATTTAAACTGGCTAAACATAGATTTTAAAACAGTTAAAGCAATTGTTACAAAGCGACTGTAAGGCATATAAAAGAAGCAGACGCCTGACAGATTTATTTCTTTAATCTAATAAAACAATTATTTTATTAAGTCTTGAAAGCTTTCATTATTGTTATCTATGTCATAATTAAAGGACAATCAAGCATATAAATTCCTAACAGGCTGCAATATTTAATTAAATCAATCCATAGAGAAATGCAGTGAAATTATTCAACAATTAGCCTAATTAGATAAGAGTCAATGATTATGCTCATCATTTTCAGTAGAAGATAAGTACGTTTGAAGCTTTGTGATTTTAAAAAATGCTTATATATTCATAACAGTCCATAAAGAGCTGGGTTCAGATAGAAAGCAGAGCGGAAAATGTGACAGCACTTCTCAAAGCGCTGGCGAGAGCCAGAAGAAGGGAACATCAGAGTCTCTTTTTGTTTGTTTTTGCTTTGTTTTATTGCTCTAGCTGGCTCACTGAAGGAGTGTAGTATTAAGAACTGTTATAGGAAACTGCAGTGGGTTATTACAAATACTCGGGTCAGCTCAACTTCACTCGCAGTCTCCCTGACTGGTTTATTAAAAGAAGACATTAAAATCTTCCATCTGGAGCAGAAAAGCCTAAGCCGAGCAGTGATGGGATTCTCAAACAGCAGCCAAACATTGCGTGTGGTGACGGGTGCATAGTTACTCTTTGACAGTGATTGGAAAAAACTCAAATGTCATACGGAGTCTCCACTTGTATTGCTCTTTTCTATTCTGCCATTTATTCTACAAGGTTCACAAACTGAACAGTCACATTTACTGCTTGACAGATTTCAATGAAAGCCTTTCTAAGTAGTAAAAAAAGTGTAACATCATCCTCTGCTGAGTTTTCTTTTGTCTAAATCTAGCCTGTAACCCATGCCTTCCAGCAGCAATAATATGCAGAGCCGAGTTTATAGAGTTATTGCAGTAAAAACAAAGGTAAAGCTGAACAGATAGGAAGAGATGAGATTAACGGTTTATGTAAAAAACAGACATAAAAACAAGTCAGGGGTGGAAAAGGATTAAACCCCTCTGGGGGGTCTGGTATCATTTAGTTGAAAAGTGACTATCTTTATAGAATAATCAAGTAAAGTTACAGGACAGTATGAATGGAAAGTATTTATACATTATCAGGGATGATATTTGTACCAGTCACTCTCTTCAAAAGGCAGACAGTCCTCCTCTTGAGACCGTTTCTCACAACTCCAGCATTTCCCTCGTTTTCATTTTTTTTATATTGAACAATAAATGCCCTGCCACCACTAACTCACTCCCTTTATAGTAGTAGATGGAAAAGCTTTAAATGGTATAATGAAACTTAGCAGGGATAGTAATCTTTTTAGCTAAGGTATAACCCTGGCTGGTCTAACAACTACAGAACGCTTTGATTGTTGAAAGAATGAAATGTAAATAATTATGCAGTTTTTTACTCTGAGATTGAACAAAACAAAGACTTTCTTTATTACATTCCTGAAATGTTTTATTCTCCTTATATGGATAGATTATACAAGTCTCCATGATTGCCCAATGCCATGAAGATTCAGAACTTCATCAAAAAAAAAATACATTTAAGCTGCAATGTGAACATTTAAAAGGAAATACAGAAGCAAATATTTACATCTTATTTGACTAAATAGAAATGGAGGATCTGTGAGAGAGAATTAGTCAAAGAGGGTCTAAGTGCTTTTTCATCTGGGTCTATCTTTAAAAGTTAACATAAAACAATGACATATTTATTCTATATATGGTATATGCTTTAGTATATACTTTATTTAGAAGAAATTAAAGAAAGTTTTGCACCACCCTTAGGTAACTGAAAGAAAAACAAATCTGAAAATTAGACAAATGCAAATGGCGAAGTTTGTTTGCTTACTGTTTAAGTAAGCAAGTTAAAGTTTTTATTTTCATTGGCTTGCAAGAGGGTAGAGTGTTACATTCGTAGAGATAGACTGTTGATGGTTTTTGGTGTTTTGGTGTTGATTAACTTAACAATTAAAAATGATATTGTACCAGAAGGAACCAAAAGTTTTCTGACTTGGATGCAGGTATTTGACATGAGCTCATTTTGAAGCACTGAAAAGCTTATCTCTAACTTTTAAAAGCCCAGCACAAAAGGAGAGTTATCTGAAGAAGTAATAAGTCATTACAAATCTAAAACAGGCCTCTCTCTCCAACTATATGTCGATTGGAGAAACACACCAAGTAACAGATGCACTCTATTTAGCTGCAAAAGGTCCACAGCACTGTGAGTGATGGCTAATAGGAAGGCCTTTAGCACACATGGTTTAGCCTGGGCTTTTCCTAACTCGGTGAGTCAAAACATTCTCAATGACTGATGATTAATGAGACACAGATGTAACTATAGGTGATAGGAATTCATCTGTGAGATCACGAAGGGGAGATGAGACTGAGATACCGGCCCAGAGACAATTCGACATGCATTATTCAATTTCAAAATGCCATTTGTGCAGTGAAGTTTAGAAACTAAAAGGCCATGTTTGCTGCTTGATTTGATCCAATCAAAACCTTCTGAGGGGAAAAATGCTTTTGGACAAACCACGCTGATGTCAAAGTCTCCCACCTCCACTTTCCTTCCTCTTTTGAGGGTGACCTCTTAACAACTCAAGGGGCTTTTATAGATATTCATACCTGAAGAAGTGATTTCCTGTTTATTTTAAAATGTTCAAAATTGAGATTGATGGACATAAAGTATGTTTCATCCTCAGGCATGATCTGCTTCTGTAATGTAAATCATAGCAAGGTACCAATAAAGGCTTAGAGAGATTCCCTATATCACTGTGAGCAATTATGACATTTGCTTGCATCACAATTTCTGATGCTCAATTTACCAGTCTACTGGAACACATCTGGCTTGGAAGGAGTCCATACGATGAGCAAATGAAGCCAATAAGCAAAGAGAATTAGGAACAGAAGGTATAAAGAAGAATTCCTCCCTAGAACTGGCTACGGCGACGTAAAATTAAAAGGAAGATTCTAGAAAACGTTCATGTAACTGGGTCAGTTGACGTTTTAAATTCCTTCCTGTCTCCACTGGCGTTTCTAACTAAGCCCGGTCACATTCTGACCACTCCTCTCAGCTGTTTAGAGCAGCAACAGTAGCCATCAGACACTCTTTCAGTTCAGCTGTCAGCAAGATTTGCATCGTTCACACTCTGAATCATAATACATTTTAAACATAAAAGAAGGTTCTCTAAGAGTTTCTGCCTTGCTTTAAATTTAAAAGGGAAAGTTCAGGATTTCTAAACTCAGGTTTTGCCAAGAGGCTGTAAGTAGTTACGCCTCCCGAGTAAAATTCCACTGAAAAGAAAAAGAAAAGAAGACGCGGCCTTCAATCTAAACAACATGAAAATGTTTGGGTTGATCAAATGGGCTAACCCAGCCGGACCTCCGAAGTTTTTGATTTGGCTTAATTTAGACTGGACCTTCAGGCTTGACAAATACCCAGGTTTTTTTTTGCATGAGCTAAATAAACAAGGCCTGGAACGGCTGAAATAGGGATCAAAAAAGCTTTTTGTGAAATTCTGGGTTTAGAAAGTAACATATATCTTCAGCAGTAGATAACTCGTTTAGCATCTTTATTTAGCATAAATCCAGATTAGTAAGTCAAGTTCAGTCAAGGATCTTAGAAAACTCAAGACCAAAGCCAACTTCCACCACCTTTAAACAACTCCAATCTTGTCAACATCTATGTTTCATTTTTACATCATCAGGGCAATTCAGTTCAAATATTTCATTCTCACAACATGTCTCACGAGGACTACTGCTGGTGAACTGCCTCCTACATTCATCTGCTGTTTTAGTAATTATCTGGTTTGGTATTGTTAGCCGCCAATGCATAGAGGACAATAGTTTTCAGGTTCATGATCTAACATAGACTGATATTTGCTGCCTCTGCAATCGTTTAAAATGCTAGCAGCTGTATACCACAGGAAATGTCAGAGTGACCAGGTTTTCTCCAGGTGATGAAACTCTCCACCCAGATGCTGAGCACTGTTCATCAGATGGCTGAAAGACGTTAACAGTCATTATCTATTCCAGTTTAATGGAAAAAAAAAAAATACTCAAGACAACGTATGCTGGACTTTAAAGATTTTTATAGCTCTATCACTAAACATCCCAATGACAGTCTTATTGAAGTTTGTGAGCCACTGGAAAAGTTAAACTCAGCTCTTGGTGTGTACAAAACTGCAGCAAATATTTACCCCCACTAACTCCCAGCTGGGCAGATCCAAAGCTGACATCTATGTCACCAAGCAGACACCAAAGAAACAAACTCCTTTGCAGTCCTGAAAACTACAATTTTCAGAATTACCTTTTATACATTTGACTTCCATCCTTAGAAAGTGACCAACAGAAAACGAATAACTTCGCAACGCAGGGGTTTAATATACAGAATACAACAAGGATGTACAAATGGTCAGAAATAAATTTTACAGCCTGGTTAATTTGGTTGTGAAACCTATGCAGGGGTGCAGATCATCCGTTTCTGGTTCTAAACATAACCACTGAATATCAGAGTGGTGTGAAACAATATTAATACTTTGTGGATTTAATGAGAAGGAGAAGTTTCCCTCAGTAGGAGGGGGGGGGGCACAAACTTTTGCCGTTTACCTTGCATGAGAAAGCCACGGTCTTAGTGAGAGAGTCGATCCTTTCGCTGTACTCAGTGAATTTTTTCTGATACTTCAGCGCTGTCATCTGCAGCTCGCTGTGCACGGCGGAGAGCTGAGCCAGGAGCGCCTTCTCCCGCTGGTTGGCTTTGATCGCCTGCTTCTTGAGCTCCCTGTCCAGGATGAGCAACTTGCACTGCAGCGCGCTGTTGTGCGCCTTCAGGGCTCTAACGCAGCAGTGGCTGTTTAACTTTTGCTCCCTGTGTGTGAGCGTCAGCCCGCAGCCGTTCTCGCAGATCCCCGCCGCTCTGTGCTCACAGTCATCCCGCATGTGCACATCCAGATCCCGCACGCACACCAGCTCCTCGCAGCCTTTATTTCTGCACTTGGTCGGGGAAAAGTCACACATCTCAGCGTGCTCGGCCAGATGCTGCAGCGTCACCACGGCATCGCAGCCCCTGGCGTGGTTGTCACATTTGATCTCCAGCTTCAGGATGAGGTTCTTCAGGGGCAGAACGTGGTTCAGTTCCTTGGCGGAGATGCGCTGGCACTTGACGGGGCAGCTGCTCTGCTGGACAACCCAGGGCAGCACGCAGCCGGAGCAGAAGACGTGGCCGCACGGAGTCGTGAGCGGGTCTTCCAGGACTTTGTTGCACAAGTTGCATTTGAAATCCGGGTCCACGGTCCCCTTGAAACGGTCCAGCTCGAATCCCATGGCGCGTTCCGAAATCCGAACTCAAACTTGTGGACTCCCCACCCCCGCAGGTCTGTGTCGGAGCAGTGGGGCGTTCAGTTGGTCATCGGTGGTGCGCTCCCACTGGCCGACTAAGCGCTCTGTTCACTCACAGCCTAAACTCTGCTAATTGAGTGAGACTTTTGGTGCCTTTAGGTTCCCCTCGGAAATATAAAGTTAGAAAGTTTTGAGGCGTAAAGTAGTAAGTGCCTTGGCTACTTAAGTAGACAAAAACACGCTTCTTACTTCTATCAACATCAAGAAAAGAAATATGTACAAAAGAAATGTTTGTTTTGTTAAATAAATGTCCACCCTTTTAAATAAAAAAAAAACAACTAAAAAACACGAATTGTTTTTATGTAGTTCAAAAAGTATGCGGTGGACATAAGTTGTTGAGAAAAACCTTTTAAATCCAGATATTTAAACTACCTGACCTGTTGTAACTGCCAAAGTTCTGATAAACCACAAAGGGACCACTGGTCAGCGCGTGAGTGTACGAAAATATGTTTCTACCGTAATATTCAAAATAAAAACGCAATATGAAAAGCTTCCACATTTCAGCAACACTATAGACGGGATTAAAATTTGTAAACAAGTGCAAGTAAAAAGACAGCTGTTACAAAAAAGTTTGTTTTTAAACTGTGCTGTTCATTGGATAAAAAAACAGTGAAACTGCTTGGGTTTCGCTTTTTGTACATAATGCATTTATGTTTTGGACAGCTGTGATAACCAAAGGCTTTGAAAAAACAGAAAGCAAGAAAAAAATCGGATAAAAAGACGTGTATTGTTTCTATTTTCACAGACATAGATCTGTGATTTTATCTCACAGGTTTTAAAACGTTGGTGTCGAGATTATGCATAGTAGCTTTTATGATGCTGGCTGAAAGGGAAAACCACTCAAAGTTGAAACAAAAGTAGAGGATTACATCTGAATGCCTGCACATCAAATTCCCTGCTGGTTGGTTTAATATTGAAAATTTAGTGGAATATGCCTAAATGTTTGGGTAATGTGAATAAACGGAACTATTTACGTTCAACCATTCCACCATTTTGAATAAGAACAGTGGTCGGAAATCTTCACAAAATTATATCAGAAATCTTTTAATGACTATAACAAGTCATATTCTAAGAACTCCATTAAAATTATCTAAATACACATTAGTGCAAGTGCATATTTGTATTTAAGCCTAAATGTCAAATTTGGACCCTTTTACATCCAATTCTTTATAATAATTAAAGTTTTAGATAATAAGATTTTTGTATACTCATGTCAACCTAAAAAAGAACAAAATAAATTACAAAAAACATAAAATAAATCTTGAAATAATAATCACAATTTAAAAGTAACTTGATATGCACCTCAGTGACAGGGATTAATACGTCTGTCTAGAAATGTTTCATAAAAGATTTTTCTTTAGATATTTATTCTTCTTTTACATGCACATAAAAATGATTGTTATTCAAATATGCATAGGAAAGCGTTCAGACTTGCTCAACACTGGCAAAAACAAGCAATCTTGGAAAGACATTAAAAAGAATAACCACAGGTGAGACTTTCAAGTTACAACAGACTTTGAGCAAGGAGAGGATTGTGTTAAAGTTACGAAAATCAACAGGGATTACAGTTTGTGGTATGAAAATGAGTATTCGGGGCACCTCTGTGGAATTCATGTTTGAACACACCTGTCACTGATGCATTATGCACAGAAATCTTTCAGTCAGGGTGTTTTAACAACTGCACACTCTGATGTGAATTTATTCATCTTAGCAGGAGAGGAAAAGAGTGTTTGAGTTGGAAATGAAAATGTGGTGGACTTGCTGGATTTGCTCAATGAAGGAAAAGAATTGCTGGTCGAGTAGAAAATACTGTTGGCCCCACTTCATCCAGACACTCGCTTCTCCTGGTTGGCTCCTCCTCCTGAAATCCAGCTTTATGCAATGCCATGCTCTATAAAACCTTTCCATGTGTGCATTATCCTGAACTAAAACAGGAGCTTATAAAGGACTTCAGAAAGTAACTGTGGCTGAGGAAGGTTGAGCTTGTGGGGGTGTTATGGAGCAGCAGGAAGAATCCACAATGATCCTTTGATGCCTGTACAGTTCCTTGAAAAAGTATTCATAAGGCTTTAAAATATCCACATTCTATAACTTTACAGCCACAGACTTGCGGGTATTTTGTAGAAAATAATATAATTTCATGTTGTAGACCAAGGTAGATGGAAAGGGAAACATGACTAAACTTTTTTTTACAAATATGTAAAAAGAGAAGCATCCATTGGTATTCAGTCCATGCTGATATCCTTGGATATAATACAGCTGCCAGCTGCCTTTGGAAGTTAACTGATTTGAAAAGAGTTTACTTAGATGTATCTCAGTATATTTGAGCTGTTTATGAAGGCTTTAGTGATTAGAGCACCATGAAGACCAGGACCACTGCAGAGATGTAAGAGAGAAAGCAGCAGAGATATTTTAGTGGTCATGTACTATGACTTTATGGATTTCTATGGCAGAAGCTCACTCTGCTTTTACTCTTTTTTGGGGGTTTATTTCTTAGTAAACTGAAGCGCCACGGGAGCACTTTATTTACCATGATAAAATGGTTTGACCACAAGTATGATATTGCACACTGCGCAATCAATATCATGGAAGTGATGGAGCCAAGCAACTCCCAGCATAGATGTGAAAAGAGGAGAAGTCCACAAATCAATTGTGATAAAGTAAAATAGTAAACAAATAATATTAATAAATTATATATATATATAAGGATCAAATGCAGATTGCTAGCAGGTCAACCCACGTTTGAAAAACCCACATTAACCTGCTAAGTTCAGAGGGAAAGTAGCTTTACTGTTTACTTATCAGGTCTGGTGCAAATATTCTTTAGAATATTCTTTAAAAGGACTAAATACACACAGTCAGAATGAAGGCTTGGCATATCCGCTTTAATGTAAATGATCATATGGTTTTTGGCATTTTTGGTGTAGAGACACTGTTGACAGGAATACAAAAGACAATTTACAATTCCTTACAAGAAGACAGGACAGATTTAGTGCAGGAGGTTTTTTTGATCGGATGAGAGCAAAATCTTATCTTTGTGACCTAGATGCAAACACACATAGGCCTATATCACTCGGGAACACACTAGCAAGGTATGACCCTGTGGTGACACATTGTGGGACAGCATCATACTTTTCTTCAGTGAGGACAGGGAATCCTGGAGCTGCAAGAGCTGATCCCAAACACAGATCAAGGCTTGAAGAAAGCCTAATAGAGACTGTACAGGTTTAGACCAGGGTAACGTTAACCTCCAGGAAAGACAACACACATATACATAATGTTAGAGCCATAATAGAGTGGATTAAAATAGAGCGTATTCACATGTTAGAATGATAGCCCCGCCAGACTGACTTACGCAGAGTGTAAGCCTGGTAAGGCTCAATAACACTGGGCCACAATATGCACCTTTTTGTTGAATCATTGGTGGTATTTAAATCATTTTATATTAATTTGATCATTTGAAGTAATTATAGAAGACTATGATATCCAAGTGTTAGAGTTAGGTTTCTACGTATATTGTCTAACATGTTCTGTCTGCATTTTTAGCAATATGTGAGACCTTTTCTCATAAACATTTTACCAACCTCACCATTTTGAAAGACTGTTAAAATGTCCTAATCCGTGACCATCAACATCTTTATATCTTATTAGAAATGAACACTTTTTCTGTACACTTCAACACACTTGAACACTATTTTGGATCTCTTCTATGTAAATATTTTGAACACAATAGATGTTTATCTTATCCTTCCTCACAATATTTGGACTATTTTGTGTTGGTACATTTGATGAAATTCCCAAAGCATTGAAGTGTATGGTTGTGACATAGCAAAGTTTTAAGAAGTTACAAGACTACTTTCATAAGGTATTATACTGAACATTTTCACAATCCCACCTGAATACATGTAATTCACAATGGGTCAAGGAATAGTTAGTATGCATGAAAAGCTCTTACATGTCAGTAATATCATTCATGATGCTGCAATTATGCTCCAGATGATACTATGTTATTTGTCAGCACAGAGCTTTACCATCAGAACGATCCTTCTTTTTCGGATAACACAGAGTCCTGTGCAATGATTTCATCTGAATCACTACAGAACCAATCCAGCAACCTTCCAGCTACATTCAGCCTCTCGACCTCTGAACCAACCTGCTGTCTTTGATTTATTATTTCAGTTTGGGAACAAACAGCCCTCATGTCTGTGTATGGCTGTTTACTGTGAGTTGGAGCTGTTTGGTCTTCTTCAGATGGGGGAATGTTTGCTCCCATAGTGGAGACAGAATAAATAAAGAGTTGTTTTTATAGGCTGTGCTGAAGACAGAGTAAATAGGAGGCCAGAGCAAAAGTTTTGAAAGTTTCATGACATATTTTGTTGAAGAAACCAACATGTACAGCACTGGGCTGCTGGGGAATGTTTTGTTAACTCAAAGAGGAAGCCAGGGCAACCTAAACAAGTCCATACTGGGTCCATATTCCACAGGCCAGGTCCCAGTGGAGATAAGAGTTAATCCTACTCCTCCAAACTAAACTGTGAGTGAAGGATCACGAAAGACTGGACTGGAGGCTACTACAAGAATTGGGGAGCCAAACAGAAGTGGAAGACAAACCTCAAAGCAAAAATGCATCATGGAGCGCATCAGTTGTGTGTTGCAGCCAGGGCTGCCCTCAGACTTTAGCCTCTGAAGGAGATGTTCCCTTTTAAACCTCATCAGGTTTACTTTCTGAATGTTTTTGTAATGTTTATTTGATGCACAAAGAACAAGAAACATTGTTATAATAACTGATTGCTTGTATACAGGCTATTTAGTATGTAGTTAGTTGCTACAGTAATTCACAAACCTGGTCCCTAATACTGAAGATATTTCATTTACTATCCGTGGCCTTTTTAAAGAGAACATGCCCAGTCTAGAGAATATTCTGCATCAGTCTTGTCTGCAATTTCCATTTAAAGCCCCCCTGGTGGCGATGCCACAACCTTGACATTTCTGTATCATACATTTAGCAATGTCTTCACCCGCTTACCTATCAGTGCAGTGCGGCTCGTGTTTATCTCCAGCAGTCTATAGGCGAAATGTGGAGCAAATCCTCCAAGGGTCACCAGTCTATCGCAGGCCAACACACAGACACACAACTATGCACACACACAAACATACACACACTCAGACCTAAGGACAATTTAGAGACAACAATTAACAGTCCTGCTTTTGGACTGTGGTAGGTACCTAGAGAGAACAAACACATGCACAGGGGGGACATACAGAAAGACCCTGGACAGGAAACAAACCCAAGACTTTCTAGCTGCAAGGCAACAGTGGTACAAGCTGTGCCACCAGCCCGAAAAATAATATATTTGAATAAAAAACATCTAAAAAGTGTCATGTTGCTGGAGGTTGTACCTCCCTAAATGATATCAACATAAAAGGAAAGCAGACTGTGTATAGTATGACATTAGTATACAACAGCCACTCTGTGAAGGTCAAATAAGTTAATTTTAGAATATTAATGAACAAACAGTATCATGAAGAATAAAAAAGTCAACAAGCATGGGTGCAATAGGTACTCTGAAAGAGATGCAATGATCCACAGCTATAGTTGTACTTCTGTGTGAGAAAATCTGTGAAAGCTCTCCAAAGAGGGCTCTACAGTGGAGTAGTGGGTAGCAGCAAGAAGGGTTATGGGTTCGGTCCTGGCCTGGAGTCTTTCTGCATGGATTTCTTGCATGTTCTCCCCATGCATGCGTGAGTTCTCTCTGGGTACTCCGGCTTCCTCCCACAGTCCAAAAACATGACTGTTAGGTTAATTGGCATCTCTCAATTTTCCTTAGGTGTGATTGCATGATTGTACGTCTTTGTATGTCTGTCGCAGGGCGTCCGTACATTGGCATGAGTTCTGGGTTGCATTTGAAAAACTCAGGTCTGTGTTATTCAGATCGTCATGAAAAAAAATGTCGCATATTGGCAAAAGAAAATCATGATTTAGGTCACTTCAGGCTGCAGTGTGAGCATAGCCTTAGATGCTGAAAAAAATTTGCAGGTGTTTTTAGTTAATTAGCTGGTTGAATTGTGACACCATGAGCTTCCAAATGTTGACCTTTTTCACAATATCAACATTTTCTCAGATACCGAATTTGAGGTTTTATCATCTAAAAGCCATAACATCAAAATTACTCTGTGCAATTAAAATATATGAGTTTAAGTTTCATTTTTAACAAAGAATAATTAGAATGTATATCTAACAGTAAAAGCAATATTTTAATGCAGCTTGTTTTTCAGATATATCTGTATAGGAATGTATAAAATCAGTTCAAAAAGTGAAATCACACTAGAGCTGAGAGACATTGACAACACTGTGTACCTTTTGGATTTCATTGTTGAAGTTACCTACTTACTTCTAGGCTTTGTCTGAGGCAACACAGAGATGTAGGTTTCATGTGTGATGGGGGTGTTTGGAACTCAGCCATTCAGTAGTCATCACTGCTCTTCTTTTGATATGTCAGAGATATGAGGGCTATGGGTGGCTGCTGCTGTGAAGATGCCTTTCATGTTTAGCTGAAACATGCTCGCACAAAGGGAATGCACTATCCATCTTCTTGTAGTATCCCATGTCTATCCAACTACCTCGGGAGTCAGTAATATTGTTATAACTGGGCTTTGCCTGCAAATAATTTAATCATCAATAGTGTAGTTTGTTTATTTCTCTAAAAGATGGTGACTTTACATGTTTTTGTACACTTTGAGATGAGGTTTTGCATGTTTGGTTTCATCAGGCAGAAGATTCAGTCTGCTCAGGATGACCTTGTGTGAAAGCTTGGCATATAGAAGGTAGTTTGAAGCCTTAACCTTGTTGATTTGTTATGACAGATAACATCAGAATAACCGTCAAACATCCTCACACATAAAGACATATTATCAGAGCAACTGATAATGACTTCACCACAAACGTGTCAGCAATGATGTTAAAACCAACTCTTAATAGTAGGATTCTCCACAACTGAACAGCAGCAGCAGCTTCTCATTTAACATAACGGATTATTGAATAATTATGAAAGAAGACTGTTAAATTTATCTCTAGTGCCAATTGCATTGCTATATGGGAAGCTTATACATTCTTGAGACGTTTTTATCACAGTTCTGATAGTGTAAATGAAAAAGGGGCTAATAAATGCTTCGCTGTGCTTCTTACAGCTGCCTGCTCTTAATTTAGTGAAGGATGGTTGGCTGTAGGTCAGCAGGTTCCAGGTTTATTCAATGACGAACAGAACCCAGTGGAAAAAATATAACATTTTATAGATCCTTGTGGACAATGCCAAACAATATTTGACCTAAGTCTCCAGTCATACCCAGGAGCTATTTACATTTTAAAGGGAAAGACCTAGAGACATAAAACATACTCTGTTAATGCCCTATAAGGGAGAAATTTGTGTGGACCCATAGAAAATAATGAATACCATTACTGCAAGTTAAATAAGCTGCTTGTGGAGGTATTAAGATGATTAATGCATCAAACTAAGGCTTCTTTCTCTTGGTTTGTGCTCAAAAGAACAACATTTTCTGCCAACTTGTTTCCACGAAGATGTTTATGGTATACAGTTGATAGTATCTGTATTGAGCTATGGATCATGTTCTTAACAAAGTCTTCATTGATAGCATGTTCTTGTAGAAAGGAAACTACAGTAACAGTGCAATTTAGTTAATTACAAAAGAAAACTCTACAACTACCTAGCATACTCCTTAAGTCTTAAGCCCCACCATATTTTAGCACACCACCATAATAAACTTCAGTGTATTCTATTTTCTTGTTATGTGATTGGCAAGCACCAGTCTTGCCTATTCAGTACCCTTAACTCTGAATCACCCAAAGTAACCCAGAGCAACCAATTGGTAACCTAATTAGAAGGTTAAGTACATGTTTGTAACATGTTTTCTTGGTATCAACTTAGCTGTTTTGTGAAGGGTGGAGAAGAATACTGAAGCAACATTACAGAAACCGAGAGAGAGAGAGAGAGAGAGAGAGAGAGAGAGAGAGAGAGAGAGAGAGAGAGAGAGAGAGAGAGAGAGAGAGAG
>JAUZNJ010088620.1:0-22807 GCA_034780135.1 Jordanella pulchra | reverse complement strand
CCTTCAACTTCCCAAAAATAAACGACTTTGCGTTTATTAGACAGAATCGTAATTAAATACATTGAAGTTTTTAATTAATTCAAAACAAATTAAGTAGTTTATGGTATTTTAGTAATGTTCTGTAGGTTATGGACTATCAAGAAGGGCCCGATACATGATGAGAAGAAATCTCTTTAGGGATGGCACCTTGACCTTACTACCACATTAGAATAGATTTTACATTTTTTTAAAAAACTTCTGCTGTCAGAAATATTTATTTCTAAATGTAGAAAAAAAAATAAAAAAGAATCAAGACAGAAACATTCAATTTGTCCCTTAAATACTTCTTTTTGCCATTGTCTGACTAAACACAGATCTATTTAGAAAGTCCATCAGCCCACACATGCAGGAGAACCGTTTTCTACTGTGAAGCATGGCAAAGAATTTTAAAATGTTTGTCAAAAGCTCTCCCAAGCACTTGCAAGATTGCCGTTTAAATTCAATTCTCCACAAGGCTGGGATGGCAGCCAGACATTATCTTGTGCCTCGCCATCCATTTCAATAAAGGACATTGAGGCTATAGTGGATCACTGATCTCAGTTACAAAACCATAAGCAATTGTCTGTGACCACAGTACAAACTTTAACTTCTGCTTCCAAAGCCTTGAAATAAATTAAACTGAGAAATGAAATAAAAATGAACAAATGAGAAAGTAGTTTTCTCTCCTGTGATTCACCTACTTAATAATGTTTAGTCTTTTTCTATTATTTTATTATATATATATTGTGGTAGATGTTTGTCAGTTATTAAGGCTGTATACATGTGGGATTTGTGTGTTTTTTTTTCTATTGAATGTGTTTTTTCATCATAATGCCAGAAATATGCATTTTCCTGTTAAATCCAACATTTAAAACTCGTGGACTCATTCCAGGCCAGCTGTGAGAAGAAGGTCCCAGATGTTGTGCTGCAGTGGCATTATGTAAGCCGGAATAAACTAGAGATTTCACTGCCTGTCACATGGGATGAAGTGGGCTCTGGGCTCTCACACAAGCACAGTCAGGCAGCAGATTAAGCACTGGATTTGCAGAGAAAATCTGCCTTTTTAAGATGAGTTCCCAACATGTCTGCTTTTACTGGAGGCTAAATAGACAAAAAACAAAAACAAACATGCTCTAGTAATGTGTGGAAGATACAGAAGCTTTGAGAAGCACTGAACTCTCATGCTACCAATAAACCTTAACTAAGTGCCACACATCGATACACATTGGTGGGTTTTATCTGTTGACTACTGTTGTGTTGTTTATGATGCTCAGATTGAGGGGCGAGAGGAGAAACGATACAATATGTCCCAAATCCACCACTTTATGAAGCAAGAAGAACCTCCTAGGGATCATCAAACAAAAAACATGCAAACATATGTGTGTGTTTCACTTCTACAGGAGGCATGACGAAAAAAGAGATAGAGGGGGCAGCTGCAGCTGTTCTGCTCCAAATATAGCTTCCTGGCACACATCGATTACACCGGATCATTAGCATTTGCTCCTCTTACAACTGATGTAACATGACAAGAAAGGAAAGATATTCACATTGCACAAAGGGAGTGCCATAACTCACAGATAAATTGCTTACTCAGGCTCTCAGTCCATGCCATTTTTTGTGCATGCATTATTATGTGACTGGAATATATCAGAGCCAGGTCTTTAACAGAGGGAGGGGCTTGCGGTGAGGGATGGTATCATTATAGCAAAAGAGGCCCTCTCACAGTGATATGACCTCACTTGATGTGAGATGCTTCTTAAAAACAACCCTAGAGTAATAAGAAGAGAGGAGGGATTTTCTATAAAATGTGGAAAACTCACAGTTCTATGATATTAACTTCAGTCTCACGTTATAATAACAGTGTGAAAGTTTTAATCCATTACCTCTATCCTTGGTAGGAATTTTCAAATTCAATCCAGTTTATTTATATAGCACCTATTCACAACACATATTATCTCAAGGCTCTTTACAGAGACAGTGCTGTCAGACTGGTTTGGAGAACGAATTGCATCCAGTCACTGATTTGTGAGACACGCTCCTCCTGGATGAGCTTGCAGCAACGATTTTTGCTTGCATTTTGTTGTTGACTCTTCAGTAATCCCTCGCTCTGAGCATGCATGTAGTGACAGTGGAGAGGAAAACTCCTTTTTAACAGGAAGAAACCTCCAGCAAAACCAGGCTCAGTTTGAATGGTCTTCTGACGAGGCCGACTGGGGTTCAAGGAGACAGAAGCCGACATACAGAAAGAAGCAGAGATACGAAAGCTAAGGAGAACAGACATAGATCCTAACATATGCATCAGCCTTTCGGTTCAGAGTAATAGAGTCATCTATCTCTCTTCTATAGTTCCTTGTCAGTGACCCATGTGGCAGCAAGTTAATATTTCTGGCACAGAAATGATCACATTAGTCCAGTTACTAAGTGTAATCAGTGAACTTGTCAGTAAGGACACGGATACCATTCATTATCAGGGCTAAAGGGTCAGAGAGCTGACTACAATCTGTGACTGTACTATTCTCTTCTATTCACAAAGTAAAGCTAAGATTTTACATGCTGGTTGAAAAGTCTTATTTTGGTTGCATCTGATAAAGAATCCCTCAATATCTTTCTCGTGTCCACTATATGGTATATGGAAGAATGCAATTGGACTTCTCATAACTTTTTATTCGTAAATTGTTTGAAGTATGCAGTCGTGTGCAGTTTTTTTCAGCTGTGGAAGTTGTATTAATCTTATTGTACTATGATGGATGTAGTAAAACAGGAATGGAACATTAATATACAAAACTGAGGAAAATGTAAGAAAACCTGCTGTTTGTAAATATTCTGAAGAAAGAGATGGAGGCCATAATCTTAGAGGGAAAAACAATCTCAAAATTCTTAGTGATGGAATTGCTATGAAAACTTTTTTTGGGATTCTATGGAAAGAAACTGTTAAAAAATATTACTTATATACTTAAACTGCCTAAAAAAGTCATTAGGTGGGATAGCTCATTTGCTAACAGAATGTGTTTACATCTTTGTTGTTTTTGCAAGAAAAAAATAACTTTAGTTTTTGGTATATAGTCATCCGTAGTGTTTTTATGCCTAAAAATAAGCAAACACATTTTGCACATATCTCTCTGTCTCTCGCACAATTCTTTTATCTTTGCTTATGTTCTTTTTAGTCATTTTCTTATATCATAGATTAACCTTTAAAGTCAAATTAATTTTCTTATATTTTGTTTTTATAGTTTTTTTTTGTTTGTTTTTTTTTTTTTAAACGTATGTGTATCTAAATGCCACATTTAATTTCTAATTTTGATGTTGATACATGTGAATTTCATCCTTGGGCAATATTGCATTTTTTTTCCATCATATTCTATTCTCTTCTATTCTTGCAAATGAGATTTTTGTAGATAGTTATATGCTTTGTATTTTATTCAGTATGAGAAAATAAATGCAATTAAATACTTCATACATTTGTTTTTTCCATACTTTTGTTTTTAGATATATTAAACTTATCTTTTCGTTTCTCTTCATCAATTTGAGCATCACAAAATAGATATTTCTATGTACTGTGATAGACAGGGGGCGTTCAAAGGCTGCAAAGAGAGCAGACGCTCTGTGCACCTAAGTTCGTGTGTGACAGTAGGCGTGTGTGCGTGTGCGTGTAAAGTGATCGTGGCAAAGCAGAGAGAGATGTAGCAGCGGAGCTCGCTGGGACACTCCGTGGCCACCTTCGTCACTTTTACTTCTGATCATCTGTCCGACGTTATCAATGAGCAATGGGGCCGTTTTGAAGCGCTTCTTCGCGAGGAGTCGCATTTTATGAATGAGCCACGCAATGCGACCAAGAAGAGTTGCCTCGTGGAGGATATTTTGCGGCTTCAGGACTGGTTCTTTGGAGTAGCTTGAGCTAGCGTAGGGCTAACGCCTTGTGCTGGCTTTCGGAGCGTATCCTGTCAAGATGCTGCGGTGGATACGACAGCAGCTGGTAAAACTGCTTTCGATGTGTTGTATTTACGCCACTTTTCACCATTTGCCCAAATTTAACCCACACCCTAGTTTATGGAAAGATGTAATAACTTTATTTGGCTGAATTTAGCACGCTAACTTAGCCTCTGCTGTTGTTGATGTATTGAAAACATTGTCGTCGTCTGTCAGGTAGACGTTAGGTTAGCTAACATGTACCTTTCGGCTAACCCACAGTTGGTAGCTTTGCTGTTTAGAACAAAACAACAGATGAGTCACTTTAAAACTGTTATAACTAAAACGTTGCTCTAATTTAAATCTAGTTTGGGCTGGATTCTTTGGCAAACCTACCTACTAGATGGCTAACAACGTAAAAGTAGGTGAAGTTAGACATGGTTACCAACTCAAATCAAACTTTAATATAAAGACTAAAAACTATGTTTTACTGTTCAGATTTACTTATTGTCTAAATCTTTGTGTTCAGAAATTGGCTATATATTAGTTTTTCATGAAAACAATAGGTAATAACAGCTGGTTTCTTTGATTCACTTAACGTTTAGTAGAAACTGGTCACCTTCGTTGTATTAAATGTAAAAATGTATAATCGATCAGTTTTGTTAGATTGAGTTGATTTAAAACATCAACAAAATCATTTAAGAAAAAGAAGGAAAACACAAATAACAACAACACGGTTTTGGTTCTCTACCCATTTTCGCACTGTGGTGAGGGTAGAAATGTTAGTTGTCTATATTTTTATTTAAAAACAGAGTTGTATCTTATTTACTGCATTGTGCGAAATGTAAAAAGGTTTTAAAAAAGCAAAAATTGCAAGACTTTTACATCATGGCTTCATTTTCTACATTGGATTTTCTGCCGTGAAATTTAGTTTGAGGAATTGTAAGGGACTAAAAACAAACTAATTTTTGTATTTTTAATCAAATCTGGCGATTTGAAATTATATAAGTAGAAATAAAAAAGGATTAATAAAAGAAAAACTTGAACCCATCATGAGTTAAGTGAATCCTAACCTGACTAGTAAAACGGCTCCAGAGAAGTGAAACTTCTACAAAATATGACAAAAGTCAAACAGGTGTACATCGATGCACCCTGAGGTTCCTCATTAGTTAAGTGAGTTTTTCTTTATTTTTTGTTATTAAACAGCAAAGATTAGCAAAGTTAAGGAGACTCTGATCATGTGTTTTACATTAGTAATATTTTATATTTCTATTACATTATTTATTATTGTCATTATTACCATTATGTTGAAACCTGTTATTTGAATTATATTTAGAGAATAAAAAAGAATAAGTTCAAAATGCTTCATGCAGTATTATATGCTGAGAAAAAAAAAAAGCAAAAAAAACATTCCAAACATTCAGACGATTTACACAACATATTCTTCACCACAGTGAGCTTTTGTTTCCTGACTTTGTCTTGGGTGGTGATGGATAAGTAGCTGAATTCTTTCTCTGGTCAATAATTGGTGTAATTTCTTCCAGATTTCTATGCACAATAGCAAAAGGGATGTTTTTTTGTAGCAGTAATGCCAATAAAGCATTATTACTATACCAGCAAGGCAGAACACTGATTTAAAAAAAATAAGGCCTGTGTTTACTGATGACAATGTTACAAGTCATAATAATGAGATTGTTAAGTTATAATTATGAGATACTGTTGCATAATTATGAGAGGGATATATAATCAGCTAAGTAACCATTATTGCAAACTTCTTTTATCACATTCTATGAAGTGGACTGTTTAGCTCTTTGTTGATAAGTTTGTTCAGATTTACCAAATCAAAAAGTAAGGACCCGGTTAACATGGTTGCATTTTTAAGTTGATAAAAATATGATTAAAAACATTAAGCAGTCCGACTGAGATTCCAAGGTTACCTGAATGCTGTGACAATCTCCTCTAAGATATTGTGTGAAGTTTAATCTACAAAAACTTCAAGAAAAAGTGTTTCTACTAAAATATGAGAGTTTTTAAAAACCTGAATTCTGGGGTTATTAATTCCTGCCAGTTTACAGAGAAGCTTATTGAAACAAAAAAAGCAAAATAACATTTAAAAAGCTGTGTTTGAAAGGACAATACATTCAAAGAGTTGGAATACAAATGCCAGAAACAAGCCTGTTGGTTTATCTAATCCTAATATTCTAGCATTTGATTAAAGTAATTAAAGAATAATCCTAAATTATCCAAAATATTCAGACAAAAAGCAGCAACTGTTAGGGCTACAGAAACGTAGGACCAAAGTTGCTGTTCTGACCTCTGAGTTATTGTTTAATACAGTAAATCCTACAGTTTTTAGTTGTAGATCCTCTGGTTGCAGCCTGTGACAGCGGCTGGTCTCTATTGACACTCACTATCTAGTAAATGAATGCTCATGCTTTTGCAGATATCTGTGAATATGTGAGCCAAACAAGTCTTGCTTAAACCATGATGTCAGTGTAAAGATTTTTTAAATTCCCTTTTGTTAATAACTTACTCATTCCTGCCATTGCAGTTGAAACAGAGATGAATCGACTTTTTAGACTCTGTTTGAACGTCTGAAAGTTTCTTCTGCTTTCAAAGGTTAATCCTCGGCCACTACTTGATCAGAGAGTTTCCTCTTAATTTGAGATAGCTAAACTATTGTAACCCCTCTCATAGAACTGACCTGCCTGGTTAATTAAAAGTGCAATTAAATTGCATCTTAGCACACCTGGCCTAATTAAAAGGGATGTCAGAGGGAATCTGTCAGGCGACGATAACGGCTTGGAGGTAATGCACTACTGCTTATTCCTTCTCCTTTAGTTTCTTTTAGAAAACTCAAAAAGGAGGAGAGAGATGTAGAGTGGCAACTCAACAGTCTCTTAATGTTTGGAGCGCCTACATCAGCAGAGCTGATTTCATGCCAGTACTACTGTATTTACACCATAAAGAACCGTCCATAATCATAGCTTATATAACAAGCATCTGTGGAAACTGAGAATGGCGTGTTTTTCTGATTCATTTGATGGCATCAATCCTGCTTGTGAGATGCTGAATGTTGACTTCAGATGTTTACAGGTTAGGGGTAGAGTGGAAACAGAGAGGAAATTAAAATGTTATATTTGACTTATTTGAACGTCTCCTCTATAGTTGGAGTTTCTTGCAGGATCCCTTACAGACATTTTCATAAAATCTCTACTTCCAGGAAGCAATAAAACATCTGACAAATAATGTCATTTCACCATGGATGTGTAAGGTGCTTTCAGTAAAGGCAGCTTTTTTTCCTTCAGGCTGTTATTTAGATATCTGTTCATCAGTGTTACTGAGGTTATTGCAGCTGTTCTCATTATTCAGAAGGTCTAAAGCAGCATCTGTGTTCTTTCAGGTGCTCTGTTGGATTTTTCATGGGGCTGTTCCCTTATTTTAACGTTTTATGCACAGAACTCTGCTGTCTTTTTTTAGCATTTGTCTGACTAAAATTCAAAGTATGGCTTTGGTTGTTTTTCTTCATATTCTTCATGGAAGTAACTCCACCAAAGCATCATGGGACTTGTAGGCTTAATGCAGGGAGTAATTATCCTCCTGTCTTAAAATTGATGTGGGCTTTAGAGTCTGCAGGAAAGGTTAAAGGTCGAAACGTGGCTACACTCAATAGATAATGTAGCCACATCAGTCTGTGTGTCTTTACTTTGAATTCATCTGCTGTCCAAAATATTGTTTAGACAGATTGTCTTTAGTATTTTAGTGAATTAAGAAATAAAGTATTCTTTTGCAGTTTGATATTTATTGATATTTGGTTTTATCCAACTTGAAACTTATTATGGTGGAAAAATTATTTTAAAAATCTTTCTGTAACTTGTCTGTAATCAGTAACTTCCAGCAAGATTATTTAGGGGTTTATAAGGTTTAGTTATAAAAATCATTTATTAGTCACACTTCTTAGATTTACCTCAATGGAAGTATTTAAATCCTCTTATATTCTTTAGAAATACAAAATACATCTCTTATTTGATAATTCTGTTGTTGTTTTTTTATATATTTTTTGATATTGCATCGCTAAACTTGTGGCTTTTGCAATTCAATGTGTAGAAAAGGACTTAACCAGGCAGGGTCCCGAAAGTTAACATGAGGAGTTTGAATTAAGTTCTGAAACGCATATACAGGCCAGTAAGCAGCAGTAAAATGAGGAGAAATCTTGCTGCAAAGCTTTGGACCAATTCAATGCCATAAAGGGCCTTTTGGCTGATTTATGTAAAAAAAAAAACAACAGTAGAATAATTTTAATAAAAGGAAGCAGAAACATTGAGTTCCTGTTTATACACCAGCCAGCCAGTTTAGAAATATTTTTTTAAATAGACGGCAAAAAACAAGCAGTTAATTTTCAAGACACATAATTGGTCAAAAAGAACAGCTAAACTAAACGTTTGAATCAATGAGCTTATTCAAAAGTCATTGTTTGCCTAAACAGAGGAACCATGATTCATGGAGCATCAACCGTCTTTAGAGTTCAGTTTAACATATTCATAAATGCATTTGTATGCATTAAAAATATATACATATAAGTTATGCAAATAAACTTTAAATGAGCTCAGTTTTTGTGTTTGTTGTTTTAACATCTACCCAGAAATCTTTGTCAACCTGGAAGCTTAAAATTGAACAACCTGAAATATGGAAGTCAATGTTTTTAAGTACATGGAGACCGCCGATCTATCGCCCGTCAACGATAGACTCAGCCCTTCAACAATCGTTTTATTTAGAGCGGTTTTTATTCCGTTTCTTTTTTGGACCAATGGGTTAATCCTTATTTAATGGTACGTAAACTCCTTCCAGCTGAAGATGTTTCCCTAAATCCACTGTGCAGCAGTGATTTATCTACTTCAACTTGAGACTCAAAGAAACAGCAGATCCAAACAGAGACTAGCTGTTTTTCAAACAGCCAAACTAGAACCAGAGAAATGCTATTTATTTTTTAATGTGTTTACAGGCTGCTCTTCTGGATTTGGTTTTAACTCAAAAAATACAAATTTAAACAACAACAAAGATTTTTGATTCTCTTCTTCAGTGAATCCATAGAAAATCCATAGAAAAAAAAGTTTAGAGTTTGTTCATTTTGTGCATTTAGATAAACAAGTGAATAACGATCAGAAAGTCATTTGTTGGACTGACGAATATCGGTTGTCAAATGTTTACCTTGCAGCAGATCCACAACCTGCCTAACAGTTGGACTTATTTAGTCAGATTAGCTGTTTTTAATTTAATTTGTTTGTCATGTGCGTGGCTGTCAGTGCAGGGATTCTGCTGGCTTGTTATACTTGACGTTAGTATTTCCCATCAAGGGAATCATAAGTTGAACATAAGACTCACACAGACTGGTAGGAGGAAGTCTTGGTTAATTAAGTGGAAATGCTGTTTGATGAGGGATTTCCAGGTATGTTGTTTTTGTTTCATTCCTAACCTTTAGGCAAGAAGTCCAACCAGAGCAAGCGACAGCCAAAGTCCTGGAAGGGTCAGGCTGATTATGGGATGTTCTATTTAAAATGCTTTGCCAAGGCATCTTTATCCGTCCCACACTATTATAAATGACTGCATATTGACTAGAAAACCTGTTTATACTGGATTAGAGGTATGACTGCTGCAGGGTTTTTTGCTCTTATGAAACTAGTGCAATATTTACTTCAGATAGAAAATAAAGTTAATGAGTTCATGCAGATTTTCAGGTTTACTTCATTACTTCAAAGTAATTACTTCAAAAGGTGAAACCTTTTGAAGTAATGAAGGTTAAAGTAAAGCAATCAGTGATTTTTGAAACTTGCTTTTTTATTTATAAACACAAAACAGAAAACACATTTTGGGAGGCCAAGATCTGAGTCTAATATTCAACTCTGCAGAAAAGATAATTGAATAACAACATTAGTAAGATGGGCAGTTATGTTGGTGAATATTGTGCTAATTACATGACTCGCATAAAAAAATGTCTACAAAATAAATATCCCATTGAAACATCCCATTGTCTCTTTACCTCTAATAATGAACAATAACAAAGTTTTATAGAAAATGATCATTTTAGCAAACAGGTCCTGAAAAACTTTGCAGCTGTTTCATTGGAACCTTTCTGTGAGACCATTCAAACTTGTTGAAAAGGTTTTGTATTTCATCAATTATCAAAGGTCTTAAAAGGTGCTACAGCCACATACAGTAGATCCTAAATGAATGGCAGTAGAATTTAAATGAGCTGAGATGTAATTGAACAAGAAGGAAGCAGGGCTTCGTGCTGGACGTCAGTGATGCTGCCTTGGTAGTGGTTTTGCTGTGGGTGGGGTTTATCGTCTCCAAGGGGTCTGCTTGTTTCTAGCAGGGATTTATTTCTATAGTTATTGTTTTTTAATAGTGTTTGCAAATTCTATTAGTTGCCTGGAATAGTTACCTCTGCCAAGGAGGTTATGTTTTCATCTGTGTTTGTTTGTTTTCAAAATAACTTGAAAATTGTCGGGCAGATTTTGCTCAAATTTTCACAGAAGGGGCGTATTATAACCATTGACAAGTGATTACATTTTGGTGATGATCCGGATAACCGTTTGTTGAAAACAAACAAAAAACAAGCTGCTTGGTGGAGGTCTGCACTCTCTGAGTGCTTTTCTAGTTTGTATCTTTTTATTGTTTGGGCTGTAATAAAAAACAAAAAGTAGTCGTACATCCCTTCATTCTTGTTTAGGGAAGTGTGATAAGGGTAAAATTCAAACACAGAAGAAACTGACTGTTCAGTTTGAGGCTTGGTGCTTCAAACAAAGTGGTTCCTATAGTTCTGCAAGATCACACCTTTGTGACGGTAATGCATTAGGACTGCATGTTTGCTGAGGGACCTGTGTTGAAAGACAAATTATTTGGCAATTTCCTCTTAGTTAGCCAACCCGGCTGGTTGCTTTGTAGTTACTGAGTCATTGTACTCATACCTAAGCTTGGACTCTGTCATTTAATTGCATTTTGCTAAGTCTGTCTTTGGTACGGAGGATCCACGGTTGAATCCCAGGTGCTGCTGGAAGGTAAAAAACTGTAAAAACTGTTGAACCTGTGCACAAGTAGCAAAGACCTGCTGTGGTGATCCGTGAACACAGGAGCAGCTGAAATAACTCACATAAACGGCGTATATCTCATTAACAATATTAAACAATATACTTAAACCAACACTAAGTCCCTGTTCAATCATCATAAAATATTTTTCAGACATCCCAAGTCTCCCGGAGGTCCTGGGAGTCTCCCTGATACCGATGGTCGTTCACGGATGCCCGCGAGTCTGATAAATATCCCGGATTTTAGACCATGCGAGGTTGTGTTTTTAATGCGAATGAGAGTGTGCAGTTATGAGGCGGCACCACACTAATCCGTGCATTATGTGTGCATTAGAACTACTGCGATTGCACAAACACACCAAGAGAGAGCGGGGGGGGTGAAACCTGTCATCTCCATAGCGATGCTCCGTCCAATCAGCGTTCCAGGCGACTGGTTGTCAGAGCGCGTGCTGATTGGATTAGTCCGATAAATAAGCCAAGAATTTTCGGTTTACTCTCCGAAAGCCACCTAGTTCCCACTCAAAGCTGTGCATCCTGTGAAATGGCAGAGTTTGAATCCTCGAGTAAGAAAAGAAAATATAAAACTCATTTTACAGTAACTTGTTTTATTATACGTCGACGTTAAACGTTTCTTGTTTTCAACGTCGTCATATGACGTTGTTTCGCCAGTTGCCTCAGTGCTGTTTATCTTTCACAGCCACTGGAAACAGAAATGTAGTTTAATCCAACTGCAGGCGACTGGGAGATTGGGATTTTTACCACGCTATGATCTTTACCACGCTGGTGCTCATGGGAAACGCTGGCTTCCTTCAGGAAAGCAATAGAGCGTTTATCCACTAGGGGGAGCCAAAATCAGCCGGAACTGAAAGTTCTTTGGTACGACTTTAAACATAGTTGGCGAGTTTACTAAATCAAATGAGCAGTGGTCATAAAAATGTTTACTCTGTAGGACCATCGTATGAGCAGATTAAATGGTGAGGATTTGCACATTACGGGGTTTTAATGGACGACGCAGAATACAGAACATCATGCCGTGCAGTGAAGTTCCTCTGTGAAGCTGTTCCTCCTTAAACTTGTGCATTTCACGCTTTTAATGCATTCTACTGTGCCTTGTGTTGTTCTATAGTTGTCGTCGTCTATTGAAGCCGTGTAAAACACAGTTCCTCATTGTTTATTCCTTACATGATCGCTTGGTGATCTATTTTGTGGTCTGCATATCTCCACAGTGTCTTCTATTTATACTTTATATATTCTAAAAAAAAATCAGCTGTACTTCCTTTTTTCTCTGCATAGTAACTGTTTCTCTTCGTAACTGTTTTTATTATTCCTTGAAACTGAAACATGTAGGCTGGAGTCACATGGTAAATGGGCTCATATGCATAAACAATGTGATTTAGACGCTCTAGTGTCCTTTCAGCTTCATCTCCCATCAAACCAAATTTCTTAAGTGTTTTACAGTTGTGAGATATATCTGGTTTTATCCAGATTTTCAGTTATTAGCTGAAGCATCGGCCAGACATGTGATGTCACCATTTGAAGTCCTGCAACATGACGGCAGAGCTTTGATGTTCCATTTATGTTTATGTTTTTCATCTTTGTAATTTAACTATTGATCAGGGTAAAACACAACCTTGTTAATGAAGTTAGTTTGGTCAAACGTTTCATTACCACTTCAGAGGTTTAATCTGGGCTTTCTATATTTCTACAACCTTCAGTCATTGATCCCTTGTTAGAGCTGAGAAAAGCTGCGTGCCTCAATAATTGTTTTTTTAACCTTTGCTGGTTTGTTGAGTGTTTTAAGTTGTGGTCTCTGTTTTAAAGCTTTCTTCCTTTTGGCCAATTCTTACATTAGTTTTTATTAAGAATTGGTTTATGTAGATATTTATAAACTCATAAACAGCTCTAATGTTTGCTTCTAGAAATACTTCTGACATATTTAACATCTACAAAGCCATGTGATTAGCACAACAGAAGTCACTTATTTTCTGTTCTGCCATCTCTTTTCTTTTCTCAGGGCTTTGACCCGCCCCATCAGAGTGACACCCGGACGGTTTATGTAGCAAACCGTTTCCCCCAGCATGGCCATTACATACCACAGCGTTTTGCAGACAACAGAATCATCTCATCCAAGGTAATAAAATGTGTTCAAGCCATACTTTCCTGATGAAACAAGTATTTTGAACTAATATAGATTTTCTGTCTGTAAAGTTTTACTAAAAAAGGCTTTTACAGGCTGTGTGAAGGTAACACAGAGTAAACCATTTGTTAAAACTTTGCTCTAATTCAATCGTTATATGAAACAAACTTTGACTAGAAACATTTTGTTGGATCTTTTAAAAAAGATTTCAAAATTTAATAAATAAAAATGTATCCTCATAATATCCTCATTATATGTCTCTAATTGTTAGCTCATGTTTATTAAATAGAAAAAGCTGCATATATAAGTGTATTACTTGTATAATTGAGACATTTGATATTTTAGTTGTGATTTCTTTGATTATAATTTTTTTACCTGTTTAGTTGGTTGATCAGCCATAAAATGGTTTATTTCGATCACCAGTAAATTGATCGTGTGTGAATCCATGTCTGACAGTTTGAAGTTAACTGGTCTCAGGTTTGAATTGTCAGCTGTATATTAAGAAGCCATGAAGAATGGAAGTGAACTTTATATTGTTTCACTACTGACGCCGCTGTAGAATCCACGGAGGACGCAGACGGTTTAATTGAAGCTGTTGTTTATTCAGTCGGTGTAAAGGCGACTTGTTAGATTTACATATGATCAAAGGAATTTAACATTTACTGAGTGTTATATAAAGTAATAGCAGCCAGTGACAAGTATGTGCAATAATATTGACCACTGTGCTATAGAAGTTTGAAAAAATAACTTTTGTGATCTGTGAATGTTTTTCTCTCTTTCAGTACACAGTTTGGAATTTTGTCCCGAAGAATCTGTTTGAGCAATTCCGCCGGATAGCAAACTTCTATTTCCTCATCATCTTCCTTGTGCAGGTAATGTGACCCACAGGCGCAGATAAAGAAGTCGTCTGTTTGGGTTCATGTTTTTCTCAGTCAGCTGGTGATGAGTCATGTGTGACCTCAGCTTCCCTGCTTCAGATATAAACCTGTGTCTGTTAGTTCATTAGGGGATGTTTCATTATCTCTAAAGACCTGGAGGTAGAGTGGTTTGCCTTATAAATGAAAGAAAAACTAGACCCACACTTTCAGTAATATGTGTGTCAAGTCCATCCGAACTCATTAGTCAGTCTGCCCAGGAGATGGATTTGGCTTTCAGATTTTTGCGCCATGCCCTGATGTATTTGGGGATGTGCAGTGAAGCGAAGCAATCAAGTTGACTTTTTCTGGGACGGTTGTCTTTTCACCCACCTAAGTTGTCAGTGAATTTGAAGCAAATGTTTTCTGAAATCACTGCACGATGGCGTTTATTGTCTTGTCTTGAGTTTGTGAAGGTGACATAATGGTCATTTTTTAGTCCTTTTAGATCAAATTTATCTGTAAGGCGTTCTTTGAAAATCCATGTCAGCTTTTGTTTCACACAATTTAGTAGATCCAGGCATGTTGGTTTAAGCATTGTTTTACTTTTGACATAAATGTTTTTAGGAGAAATGATTTTTTAAAAATCTATTTGGTTTAAATGAGCTAGCTGACTAGCGTAGCTCCTGGATGAAATGGCCTGAACACATGATTGTGTTTTGTTTTGGGATTTTTTTTGCATTTAATTTAGTTTTACTATTAATTTCTCACTTGGCTTCTTAAAACCAGTGGATAAACACCTGAACTTGAAAATAACTGTTATAATGTTGTTATTTCTTTACGGTTTTACACTTTTACTGTAGAACTTTATTCTTAAAAACCTGATGAAAACATGACGGGTACCCAGTGTTGGATGCTGCAGGTCTTTTAACATGTTACTGCTTTCACAGTGTTTGTTAGCTGCCTCAGTGTTTGTATGTTTTAAGAGTTAATAGATATATTTCTAGTAGCTGTTGGGACTTTTGATCATTAACATGATTTATGTTTAAAAATGAACTCTATCCAGTAAATGGTTAATAATTTACATGTTTATTTATTTATTTTTTTACCAGAATAAAGGCTGATCTCTTTAGAGAGCTTTACCAACCCTTCATATCCGTTATATGAAATAAATAAACCCCAAAATGCTCAGAACTGTAGGATATGTCTGCAGGCTGGTGAACCTGCTCCTCTGACACATGGGGAACAGATTATTTCAGGGTAACTTTATTCTGCACATCATCGGCTCAAGGCGTTAAAGAACGAGCTCTGATTCTCTACATCATGAATCCAGAGACTCCCTGTCATGTTGGTCGTTTTCCCTCCTTTTTATGATAAAAACCTTTTATAAATGTTGCACAGTGCCTGCTGTTTGGGCAGACTTAATGCAATAGAAAAAAGCATGAATGACAAATGTACTGAGATATTCTTGATACTGGATCGGCTGCCATCCACCAGGAAAATGAAGAATAAAAAAGACATTCAAGCACGACAATGAGCCCAAACACACAGTCACAGAAACAAAATCTAAGTGCTAGATTAGCTCAGCCAGTCACCTGACCTGAATCCTGTTAAAGATAAATGGAAAAGACGAGGTCAGTTTGTAATGGGACCAAAGGCAGCTTCAGGTTGTGTAGCAATGGGCCACAATCCCACCTGATCAATACCTACAAGTATTAAAGTTATCAACAAAGGCTTTTGTTTTTCCATCTCATTTCATCAATTCCAGCTTAATCTGTGGTTCTGATCTCTTTTCAAGAGTCAATTAGATCAGTTCTTATTAAATTGATTTTTTTGTAATAATTGCACATTGGAAATATATTAATCCTAAAAAATCTGTAATGTATGAATAGAATAATCCTTTACTGGTCCACAGTTCAAATCCAGGTGTATCAGCAGTAGCTTTGGGAAAAGAGTTTACATCAGCAAAACAAATTACATTATTTTACCCCCTTTATTTCTATGTCAAGTATATTAATGGAGGAATCTCCAATAATTTGTTTGCACCATGCAGCCAGAACCTCAAGTAAAAACAAAAAGTGAGAAGATGAAACCAGAAAGTTCCTCAGAAATATCATCAGTTTTGATGGAAATCAAACATGAGAAGCTGAGAAACCAGATGTGTTCAGCGACATGCTTTGACTCCAGCTCAGAACCTGCAAAGCTTCACTCTGTGCATTTCCTGTTGTATTGTTTCAATGTGCCTTTCTGTGGCCGGTGCAGACAACTTTTAAAGCTAAACTTTCCACTGTGGGTAAGGTTGAGTCGTCCACCTATGTCCTTATCTTTAAAATGTTATGATGAGAGGATTGGGTGAATAGAATCTCTTACACAACAGGGAAATGTTTTGTCAATAACTTCAACAACCGTGAGTAAAAACATGTTTATGTTTCCTGTGTAGCAACAGTTGAGACTTGAGGGAAGTTCTTAAAGATTTCCTGTTTGACACACCAGCCACTACTTCTCCTGTATTTCTAGCTCCTTTCCCCCCCAATACTCTGATGGTAGCGTCACACTGACATCTCTACATCTGTATGTGTCCCTGCAGTTAATGATAGACACTCCAACTTCCCCTGTCACCAGTGGGCTCCCTCTCTTCTTTGTGATCACAGTTACAGCTATTAAACAGGTAAGAACACAATAGCTTCCTCTTATGTGAGCTGAAAATGTGGAAGCAGCACTGTGGCGCTATAAGAAAATAAAGTTTAAATTGTCTCAGAAAGATCAACTAAACATATGAAGTCCTATTCAGTTTATTTGATAATGGATTGGATCCATTAAGAGTTATTAAATGCCACTGATCTGTACATGTTTCTTTGGGGTAACCTTATTAATTATTTGTTCAATTATGTTTAGAATTTTAAATCAGACTAAATCAGCTATGTGTTATTTTCAAGATCTAAAAGACTTAAATGATATATATTTTTATATTCCCAGGGCTATGAGGACTGGCTGAGACACAAGGCAGACAATGAGGTGAACGGAGCTCCAGTGTTTGTGGTTCGCAGCGGAAGTCTGGTAAAGACGAAATCCAAAAACATCCGGGTAAGATTACGAAGCTGCTCTACAAGGAACCTGAGTTACGTCCTAAATCCCAGCAAATTGCATCCAGACCCTCTGAATTCAACATTTACTGCCATTTTTTTCACTGACCTGTTTCGGACGAACTTGTTGTTGCTAAAATGAATCTTGTGTGATTTCGTTAAAAAGCGAATGAAGCTCTGAGGTTTTAAACAGTCGCAGCCCAACAACCTTCTGTCCAAACAGTGAAATGGTTTGTTGCATTTTCACAAAGATGTCTAAATCATCGGTTCCAGTAAAGTTATATTGATGCAACTTTTAGTTTCTTACACATAATACCCAACAAGGTTAGTAAGAAAGGAAATTATATTTTAATCTTCTCCAAAAACAATTTCATGTATTAAAAAATAATCTGTTACTTATTTTAAACAATGTTTAGGCCTGACGAGTTGCTGAATTAAAACTTTAAATGCTAAGATTTCCTGCACCAGGATTAAATCGAACCGTTGACCGGACTGACTTTATCCTGTTGCGTTTTCTGCCCTCCACCCTCTCAGGTTGGGGACATTGTTCGTGTTGCCAAGGATGAAACGTTTCCAGCTGATCTGGTTTTGCTGTCGTCGGATCGTGTCGACGGTACTTGTCACATCACCACAGCCAGCCTTGATGGAGAGACCAACCTCAAGGTTTGTTACTACGCTCTAATCAAATGAACATCTTTGCATGTTTGCCTCAGAATTCTCAAGTGCCTGCATTATTCAAATGAATAGGTTTCCTCTTTGGACAACAGAGTGTTGTGAAGTTTGAATGCTTCTGGTCTACAGAAGGGCTCCAGCTCCTACTATGTTTTAATCACCCTCTAAACATGTTCTTTGATCCTGTCGTACGTGCTTATTATGGGCCTGTGATTGTTAAGGTTGATTAGATGGGTATAAATAATAGTAGGGAGTTAACTTTGACCTTCCTTTTTTATGTTGACACGTTTTAAAGCGATCATGAGGCCTGAAGGACATGATTCATCAGGGACTTTATGTGAACAGAGCTCAGCTCATAGAACTTGATATTGAAGTTTTTATACCAAGGTTAATAAATGCTTGTTATTTGAATTCTTTTAGGATATCACACATTTCTGCTCCTTTTTTTATTTGTTTAATCCAAGCGGTGGTCCATTCTTAGCAGGCCGCTGCTCACAGCAGTTTACTGTAAGGCAGCCATGTTGGTTTTTGGTTTGTTTGTTTTTCTTGAAGCTTTTTTAGTCGTGTCTATAAGACAGAAGATGTTTATATTTCACAAAAACAGTTTAGATTTCACTTTATAGTTCAGCTGGCAATGTGTTTGCATAATTCTTTAAAAGCTTTTCTACCTTCTCTTATCAACATTTAACTTTGTTTTGTTTGTAGACCCATTTCTCTGTGCCAGAGACGTCTGTGTGCCAGTCCGTGTCCCAGCTAGAGGCCTTGCAGGCTGTAGTGGAGTGTCAACAGCCAGAAGCTGACCTATACAGGTATGATGTTTAGTTATTAAACATCATTTAACAAATACATTAAAAGTTGGGTGGGCAGTTTTACATTTAATTGTTACCAGTTTTAGAGTGTGGAATATAATAAAACTCAAAAGAAGTTTAATACTTACAAAATACCCAACGGATGCTGCGGTTGGGTGATTTCATATTATCAACATTGGCCTCTTTCCTTACTGTTGCTTATATGAGGGTTTCTGATGAAGCCAACAGCCCGTCTCTATAGCAGGTTTATTTATTCCAAAAACTTGAACTGACGGATAAGTTTGCCTGCTTATCTGAAATTGTTATAGATTTATTCATTGAGTTTTACATACATTCAGTTATTCATTCACTCATACATTTCTTTATGATTTAGGCAGCATATTATTTCAAGTGTTTAAATAACCAGATTAATAATATCAGAGTTAGAGAAATTCAAATAATTTATCTTTTGATAAAAGATGTTTTTTTTTTTCAGGTTATAGGAAGATCTTGGTTTAGTCTTTCGTTTTCTTTGCTGCTCAGGCCTGAAACGGTTCTTTATCTTTCAGATTTGTAGGACGTATAACTGTGACTCAGCATGAAGAGGAGATCGTCAGGTAAGTTTATCCACTCAGTCTCACTCTGATACTAGAAATGCATTAATCAGTTATTCAGGGTAAAACTTGGCAAATATTTCCTTCAATGACTGATCAGAGATCACTTTGTAAAAGATCTTTTTTTTTTTATTTTTTTATTTATTCTATTGTTTTTATTCCATAAACGTATCTACTAACTATTCTGATGCATTATTTTGAGTGTAATAAAGACGTGTTTAACAGTGTGAATGTAGCATATGACCCATTTATCTATAACTGTAAACTCTCAGAAGAGGAGAACCTGGTTGGGGGGTGGGGGGGGTGGCAATGAGAAGTTTCTTAGTAGATTGTTTGAGATATGTTAAGAGGAGCTAAAGTTTCAGATTCTGAATCACAGAACTACCTCTGTTGATGAAGGTCATTTCAATTATTTCTGCTCAGCATGCAGAAGATTGACAGAATGAACTACATAAGAAAATGAACACAATTCAAAACACATTTAGCATCACAAATAGGCTATGATTAAAGATGCACTTAAAAGGTATTTATAGCCTGTGAGATTTTTTCCCAAAAGGAACATCATAGTTTTTACAAGTAAACCTGATTTATGAAACGATTTCCAGGAAAATTAAAATTCCTTTTCATTTCTGTCAAGCTAGATTTTTCTTCATTGTTAACATATTATCATTATCTTATCTATAAATATACACTTATATTTTCATTTCTGTTTTTTTAACTCAAACCGTCCATACGTAGATGGGACTTTGTGATGGGCCCTACAAAACTGGACAATGAGAGGATCCAATTGTGACTAGCATTAACTCCCTGGCTGCATGTCTTGAGATGCAGGCTTATTGTTTTCTTCTACTGTTTCATTTTCCGGTAAGTTCACTAGTAAAAATCTGAAAACTGCAGTTTTGTTTTTTGTATTTTTTTTTTATTTTGCTTTTGAAGTGGCCTATTCAATTCAGTTTTATTCAGTTAATTTATATAGGGCTGGATCACAACACATGCCATCTCAAGGCACTTTACAAGGACTGTTCAAGAAGATCATGCACTTAGTTTGGTTGAAAGTATAATTTTAAGGAAGACCAGCCGAATGCATTGAAAAACTCTCAACATGTGGCCAGTAGGAACAAAGGCCCACCCATGACACATTTTTCACATTGAGAGAAAAATCCTGAATTGAGCAAAGGCTAAGGTTTTGAGCGAAAGGAGAAAAAAGTTTTGAGAGAGAAATTTATTTTGAGAGAAAATGTTTTCACTCTGATTGTGAAAAAAAGTATTTGAGAATAAATACATATTTTTAAAGAACTTTTTTTCCCTTGGAAATCATTTTCCAAATGTCAATTTATGTTTTATTTATTCTATTACGAAGTATTTTCTCTCAAAACATTTGTTTCAGTCTCATATAACATCAGTTTCTGCTGTCAGTCAGAAAATATGTTCTCTCAAATATATTTATTTTACTTTAAGATATTTTTCCCCTTTCAGAACACTTTTTTCATTGAATTAATAAAACACAAAAATAACTGTAAACACTTGGGTTTAGAAAAAAACTCACACAAATAAATTAACAAGTTCAGGTTTGATCTTTGTGAGTGTTTTAGTCAAACCTCAATTTAGGCTGTGAAACAGACCTATGGTTTTGCAATAGTCACTTCAGGCATTTTCTTTCTATTCTCTCTCCCCAAAATGAATAGTTTTTTCCCCCAGTAGGTTTTAGGTGAGGTTACTGACGTAAAACTGATGTCAAATCATTGTACCAAACTGGACAGATGATGCTAACCTTTTCCAAATGATTGTTTTGCTTACCACAGTTTTCAGATTTGCATATCTCAAAATCTTTTAAAACCAACTTTACTTTTTTATTCCAAATCACAAATCTCTAAATTGTAATATAAGACATTTAAGGTGGTGGTTCTAGCATGACAGAGTGTAAAAAAATTCAAAGGCGCTTAACCAGTTTGTAAGGAACTCTATAAACAATGACATTTCTAACATTGGCATCCCTTGTATACTTCATCCACATGTCCCCTTCTCTCTCTCTCAACAAATGAGCAAAGGCCACTGGAATATTAGACCACAGATGTTTAATATGTTTTTGTCCTTCCTGTATCATAAAACCTCCTTTAAGACCCCCAGGACATCTTGAGTCATTCAGGCATCACAGCTACATGTGAATCTCATCAGCATTAGTTCACGCATGGCCAAGGCAACCTTGCACCTTTCCACCTCTGGCCGTGAAACCAGTCCTTAGGGGGACGAATGCGTGAGGGCAGAACTGGCCGTTTTCCTTTCTAGATCAGCACACTAAAAGATCAAGATCAAAACTTAGCTGCAACAAAATACCACTGACTGCCTGTTTAGGCTTCAGCCCAGCTGCCCCGTTCAGCTTGTGACTGCAAAATTGAGAATAAATGGTTGAAAGAACCCTTGAATTATTATGTTTGGCAACACGTTTCATCTGAGCATGCATGTCACCCAGCAGCTGCTCAATAATCCCTTTTTATCATCAGTATTTTTGCAGAGCTGGTGAAAATTTGCTTAAAGTGGTGGAAGATGAGAGCACCATTCAGAGGAGTAAGATTATAGCAGAGAAAATTAGCCTGGGTAGGATGCACTTCATGGGAGGCAGGAAAGAGGCTAGGTTCACGGTCTTTATCCCTGCCTGCCTCATTGCCATTCACTCCACCCTGCTAAAAGCTCCAAACAACATCGGAGGTAACAATGGATACCTGTGACGCCAAAGGCTTTGAGAGCATCCCATTAATAATTAATTTCTGTTGTTCCTCAGCTACACCACAGATGCTCAGCCATAATCTTTTGCTGTTCTGGAAGAGACGGAACTCTGTCGCACGGACACTCATGACTCAGGGAAATAAAAGTAAATGAATGGAAGATCAAGAGAAAAAAACTAACTTGTTATTATAAACTACAGGAATGGCATAAAACTGTATTATATATGACCGTGACTTTTATTAGAAAAGTCAGTTCCTCAGATTTTTGGGCAGGTACAGAAAAAACATTTAGAGCAAGCGAAGATTTACAGTTTGAGTGTCTAATAATTGTATACATGTGTGACTATATAACTGAAACTTGAAATACCTATACTATTCAAAAAAAAAAAACTACATAAAAGTGTGTGCAGAATTATTAGTCAAATGAGTATTTTGATCACATCATCCTTATCATACATGTTGTTTCCAGGCTGTATAGGCTTGAAAACCAGTGTGCATCTCATTAATGAGAGGCAGTGTGGTCTAATCAACATCAACACTCTATATAAGGTGTACTTGATCATTAGGCAACTTCCTTTCCTTCGGCAAAATGGGTCAGTAGAGAGATTTGACTCCGAAAATCCAAAAATTGTGAGATGTCTTGCAGCAGTCTTGAAATTGCCAAAGAGATGCCATTTTCTACCGTTTTTTTTTTTCCTATTTCAGAGCTGCAACGTTACTGGAGGACCAAAAAGCAGAAGATGTGCGATACTAAGGGACATGACTGAGGTAAGGAATGATGAAAAACAACCACCTATGAACCAGAAACATCAGATAAAACAATCAACACTGGACCAAGAAATTTCTTCATACTGATTTTTCTAAAGTTATATTGACTGATGAAATGAGAGTGACTCGTGATGGTCCAGATGGACACCAGGCTGGATC
>JAUZNJ010088609.1:11438-22807 GCA_034780135.1 Jordanella pulchra | reverse complement strand
TGACCCTCAGGTGTGTTGAGGGCTCCAGCCCAGGAGACCCACGGCGCACTCTGCTGGAGGAAAGATGGTGGACAGACCCCGGATCCCAACACATTGTGGCATTTCTTCTAATGTGCCCTTCTGGTTATTATGAATCCAGTTAGCTTTAGGTTCAGCCATTCATTGTAACCCCACTGCTCTCATGTGTTGAAATTTGCCAAAGTTTGCAAAAGGTAAACTGTCTTACAAGATTATGAGAGGAAGAGGACAACCCCAGCAGAATAAATGAATGCTTATTCAAAAAGTGATTTATGTGTTTCTTACCTACATTTCCAGATAAAATCATCCACTATACCTAAAAACAAACAAACAAAAAAACTTTTAATGCCATGTCTACAATTGACAGCTAAAGAAATGTGCAATGTGCACAGTGCAATAGTGACTACAGATGTCTTTTTTTAGCATAGAGTTTATAGGGAAAATTTCCGTGCTTCTTTTCCTGCATTTTTTGTTTTCTCTTAATACAAAAGTGTGCATAAATCAGTGATTCCTCTCTTCATACATGCTTAGCCACAAAATCAGTTTTCTTTCTCTTTGTATTAGCGAACAAGAAGAGAGTTTGCTTTATTTCTTTTCTATTTTTACTTCCAAATGTTTGGATGCAGGCTAGAGAAAATCTCATGGATGTAACTAGAGATATATGTAGACCAACAGAAACAAAAGTGTGCCGTTAAA
This sequence comes from Jordanella pulchra, assembly GCA_034780135.1. Taxonomy (NCBI): domain Eukaryota; kingdom Metazoa; phylum Chordata; class Actinopteri; order Cyprinodontiformes; family Cyprinodontidae; genus Jordanella; species Jordanella pulchra. The sequence continues at coordinate 22,093 of JAUZNJ010088609.1, read as the reverse complement.
TGTTAGAAACCAGACAAGCAAGTCAGAGGAATACAAGCCCTGAAACGGAAGTTTGCTCACTGTAGGGGGTAAAGCAGGAATCTGCTGGTGCTTTTCTTTTTTTTTTCCTTTTGTCAGTGGGGTGGAAGAGGGTTCAATTTTAACCTATAAACCCAAATGTCTTTTTTCAGCAAAGCTAAACTTATAGACTTAGGGATACTTACACTTTTCCCAACCAAAGTAACTTATTCCAGAAAGATTGTCCTTAGAAGATGATTTCAATTCAAGTGATTGAATTTAGACATTGAGGCTGTGTTCTTGGGGAAACAAACATTTAAATCAAACAAATACATTTGCTTGTTAAGTGGGGGTCTTGCTAATATCGCTGTCCTCAATGAAATAAGAACCCCAGCTCAAAGATAAGTGGACAAGCTCACTGTTATAACTACATCTGTCATCATTTTTTCCTGTCTTCCCCTACTCCGGTGTTGTTTTGAAACACTTATCCGGTGATGCTGAGTGTGTAATAGCACTACAGCTTAAACTGCCATCACTCAACAAGTCCTAATCTGTTGAGTCTCACTCAATATTCCACTGGGAAAGAAAATCTATTACATTTCACTGGTTTGAGATATCATTGTAACAGATACACTAACCCACCAGCTGGGAGTCCCTCAAAACACTCGTCTGTAATGCATTAAAGCTGAGAAGTCTTTTACATTCCCAGACACATGTAGATGGTCTTTTACGCCTGGACGATGTATTTTTGGATAAGTTCAGGGCTTCTGTGAACGATGAACAGCTGTACTCTGGGGCATTTTGTAAGTGATTTTCAGGATCAGAAACTCAGGCTGAAGGGATTATTCCAGTTTAAATGATCCAAGAGTGTGCATGAAGTGCAGAACCTTTACTGTGGTCATGCATGAAAAGCAGTTGCTTCAGATCTGAATGTGTATCGACTTACACTTCCTGCCTTCTGCCCAGCGGTCATCCAACCCCTAAAACCTAATCCCAAACTCAGAAAAACCTTACCCACTGCCCTTTAGGGAGGGTCACAGGTCAATAATCATTCGTGCAGGAGACCAAGAATTTCTGTTGCTTTAAAGCAGCACCTTTAGAACTTGCAAACTCTACTTTCATGAACAACTGTTCTTCAAAGAGTGACAATAGCTTAAAAAATAGCAACAGAAATCCTGCAAAGGGGGAATAATAAAAAGGGAAATATTCCTAAGTCTCTCCCCCCCCCCTTCTCCAAATGTGCAGGCTTATTTGCATCTTTTCACCAATAACCTGTCACTGAGACCAATGAAACTGAATGCGGGCGTGTCAGCAAGACAATACCGACCGCAGTCCATTTATCTCCATATGTCAACAGGACTGGTAGAGGAGAGGCTTTCAGCGACCAACATTCTGGTCAGTTTGAGTCTGTTCTCCCAGACATACGTTAATAGGCTACTGATGGACATTTAAAGGCAGGTGCTGTTTTTACTGGCTGGTAACTTGAAAAGAGAGTTAGAAGCTTTTTATACCTTAAAGTTGTAGAACTTGAAAAGCACCATGAGTATTGTTCCTCTTAGCTTTTTTTAAAATAACATATAATGTGTATTAGAGTTGTCAATAACAGACTATTATTAACTCGTGTCCTTAGTGCATTCAGTTCACTTTATGTGTTTTTCTAAAGCTTTAGCACAAGTAGAACAGCTGGTACTTAGACGGCATTTATGGCTTTTATAAAGCGTTGTTGTGCAGTGATAGTTATTTTTTTAAAAAGATGGTTCCCCAAATAAAAGCTGAGAAGATGAAGACCAAGGGTTCATGCCGGTGATGTGATACTAAGAGGCGCTTTGTGTTTAATTTTATTTTAATAAAAGCTCTACTTATAACCTTTTCTGTCTTTAAAATATTTTAGTTTCTTAAGCCCTAGTTCTGTTTTTCTGCACAGTTCAGATTCTACACCCATTAGTGACCGCATCTGGCTGACTTCTAAAACTGTTGCCAAAATATCAGAGTTGCCTTTGGAATATTTCCTTAGATTCCCTGATTGCACATAAAAACTCATTGCAGTCAATCACACAGCTACGGTGGCGAAACTCAATCCAATACAAAATGAGGAAACCACCAAGACAATTTGCCAACAAAGACCCGGGGAGACTAACAGACACTGATTTACAACAGAGAGAACAATTAGCGCTGAAAAAGGCTCCAATTAAAATGACTCCTCTTTATGTGCAGAGGGAACCGAGCTTCAGCGTACACTCCATCTGCTATGGCACACTCACATCCATCTGAAATGAAATAATTATGGCAAATTAATGGGTGTAACAGTCACCAATTGATATGGCGGGGAGGATTTCATATGTCTAATTGGAGGAAGGATGTGCTTGTAAGTGATGTTTTACATGATTGAGGTAAGAGAGTGGAGAAAAGTTGAGGAAATGGAGGAATGTTAATGATTACCTAAAGCTAATTGAATATAAAATCCCCCAAAAAAGCTGCCTTTGTCTAATCTCTTCCACATACTGTATGGAGAGAATGTAAAAGTCCTTTTGCTGAAGAAATACATGCATGAAGGTGGCATAAATTCATTATGGATTCAGGAAAGTATGAAATGCATTAAAATCATCCAGAGCACGGACAGGATAAAAACCAACAGCGGCAAATCCAATTTGGACCAAATAACTGTCAAGTGGAATAGATTAATAAAGGCAATACAATTCTGTTGACGTGAAATGATACAATATGTGAGTTAACGGTATAAAATGAGCCTTTTTGCATTAGAAAAACAAAAGAAAAAAAGCAGCAGCTTTCAGGCGCTGTTATTGGGTTGTATATTTCTGCCTCTGCGCTCACCTGAAAGCTATGTGACAGTCCTGGTCGATATTCAAATGTAGACACTGAAGCATTCTGTGAGGAAGAAAAAAACAGAATAACTGAATATTTAATGCACCTGACAATAGCGTTGACTTGTTTTGTTGCCTGATTTAGAAAAAAAGTCCTCATGAATAGAAATAATAACACATTGAAAACATTGGAATTATGTGAGAAAATCAGCTAATTATGAATAGTTTGTGTATTTGAAATCAGATCCTATTAATGTGATTAAAATAATTTCTTTTTTCACAGTTTTTTTCCCTTCTCTATTGCAGATGGAAACAAACCTGCAAACCAAACAGGTGACAGCTTTCTGGGAGAGAAAAGAAAAGAAACAAAAAAAAAATATGAAAACCAAAACCCAAACATTGTGAGTGACTGAGGTAAAACAAAAGGCAGTCTAACAAAAAGAGAAAAGCCAGCTTCAATGCATGTTCAGCTCAGTGCGGCAGACGGCTGAGCCGGGACGGGAGGTTCATGCTAATTGTCGTGGCCTTTCATTTCAAGGAAGGCTTGTCAGAATCCTCCAAGGAGACTAATTTGTAAGTTTCCCTCTGAGTAAATTTAGTCTGTCTCGTCAAATATGCTTGTCTTCTTATTCCAGGACCCCAACAGTTAAACCTCATAGAAAACCTGCCTCTATTTTAGAAAAACAAATCCTTTCTGTGAGACACTGGACCAGATCTTTAACTTAGGTGAGGTGCAGAGAGGGTCATGAGGGCATAATTGTTCAGTCCACATGTTTTGTTGCTTGAGAAAGCTTATACCCATGTATCCCAGGGCAATTTCCTGGTTATGCAAAGGAAATTTAGAGCATGAAGAAGGCTTTTAAGGTCTACATGCTCCTTGTGCTGTAAAGAAAAGCTGAAAATTGACAGAAAGAGCTTCTAACGTTTTTGCGTTTTGGTTGTAGTGGACATAAACTTGTGTAGTTGCAGAGAAGGGGCAGTCTGGTCTGGGTATTGATCTTGTCTTTTTTGGATGGTCTGGTTCTGTTGGTGTCCCAAGGCCATGACCTTCAGTGCAAATCAACTGGATAAAGAATAATTTCCTGTAAGCTTGAAGAATAACAGAAAAAAGGTAGAATTTTTTCCATAGCTCGGGGTCAGTCTCTACCTTAGTAGAGAAGTTCAGCTATCGAGTGTCTTGTTCATGAGAAGTAGATAAGAGCAGGGGATGGATAGATAGACTGGGGCATCATCAATAATGCAGATATTTCCCTTGGCTGTCACAGAGAGAAAGAGCTCACCCAAAAAGCAAAGTTCTTTCTTTAATATTGTATGTTCTTACCCTCCCTAAGCATTATCAGTTATAAATCATGGCCAAAAGAACAAGATGCAAGATACGAATGAATTAAAGCAACCTCCTTAGCAGCTAAAGAACTTCAGCATCTGGGTGCAAATCGAAGTAAATCTGCTGCTCCTTTGCATCGAAAGAAGTCTGCAGTGCCAGTTCTGACAACTTATCAGGATGCCCTTTGGGAGCCTCTCTTTTGAGATTTTCAAGCACATCCTCCTGTGAGGAGACCCCGCGACATGCCCACAATGCTTTTTTTTTTACCAGAGTAAACCTTAAGATTCCACAAGATAAAATGACTTGGTTGCCCTCCTTGACATGTTTATTTCATACCCCGATCTCAGATAAGCAAAATGCAGTGAGTGATGGTTGTTTGGACTTTTTAGGAATGTCTCACAGTGCAAAGAAAGCTGGAGGGACAAAATGCATCTTCTTTATATGGATGTATTTATGCATAGATGGTTTCAAATCTCTGTTATATAAAAATTTCACCCTTTTATATTGACAAAAAGACCAGCATTACTAATAAAGGAGTAGCTGATTTTTTTCCCAGATGTATAACTTTAATAAGCCACCTTAGTGAACATGAATCAAGACAAAAAAGTGCAGCATATGCATCTGTAGCTAAATTGAACTGTGCTCTCACAGAGTGCTTTAGATCTCTGTGTATCATTTGATACACAATGCAAGGTATTGAACTAAAAAATCAGAGCCAAATTTGGATTTATCTTTGACTATTTGTAACGTTTAACACATTGGGGGATATGCACATTACAGAGCAAATTTCCTGTTGATATTATCAAGACTTGCTGAATCCGAGAGCTCGGTCAGGGCATATTGGGCACTATCCTCCCTTTGTCTCACTGTTTAACTGTTGTCAGTGCTCTGAAGAAAGCTGTAGAACAAGTCTATGAATGCAACTTCCCTTTTACAGGAGCTTTCACTTGGGAAAGTGATGTGTGCTTTTGTGCAACTGGGTTTGCAGAAATGGGCTGCTGAGCCATCATACGTAGTTATGTGGAGGCAGGTACCACATGCATATATAAATAAAATTCAACATCCATATTCATTGTTTGTGATGACAGTCGATCAGCTCTTACCCAGTGGAGGTTCACAATTTAATGGAGAGGGAAGATGACAAAAATTCGATTTCTTTTTTCAACTGCAGGTCATGCACGCAGCAATACCTTCTCAACCTGAAAGAAACCTGGGCTCGATCCGATTTTACAGGACCTACCTTTTGATCCTAGCAAATGTTGTTCCTATCCAGTCATCTTTCATTGGGTCAAAAGTAAGAACCCTATCCTGGAAGGAAAGAAGCTCTGGATTGCTGCGGTGAATTCAAACAGTCTTCAACTTTATGGACGTCAACATGCAGCAGACACACACACACGCATGAATGACACATGTCAAATTGGATCTTCTGGAAACGAACTACAAAAAAAAGCAAATGTTACACAAATGTAGGAATGGCTGAAGCCCTTCATATAAAAACCAAAACATATGAAGATGTATACATTTGCTTGTGTTACACACAGTACAGTGAAGAAATAAGGTATATTTTATTATAGACCATAAAGTGGTCTATTCCTACAACGCCTGTCACATAACTGATTCTGGGTAACTAAATAGCTCCTGGGATGAGGATGTCAGGTTCCTATGCTGAATGAATTGGCGATAGGAAGCATATTGCTACTTTTCTGCGCCTTCCTAACCACCAGCAAGATGCTGCATATCTGCTATAAGTCTGTTGTGGAGAGTCTGATCTCTTCTCCCATCATCTGCTGTGGCAACAGTATCAGAGGAAATGACTTGAAGAAGATCAAAAGCCGATAAATAAAGGCCAGCTCTGCTCTAGAAACTCCTCTAGAGCCTCTGGGGATGATTTGGAAAGAAAGAATTCCTCATGAACTAAAGATTATTAACTACAGTGACCATCCTGTTCAAACTATTCTTAAAAAAAAAGCAGTGTTTTTAGTCAAAGGCTTCTCCGGATCAAGTGCAAGACAGACCACTAAGAGTTACTAAAACATTTAATTTCCCTTTGGGATTAATAAAGTATTTTTGAATTGTATTGAAGTGAACTGTTCTCAAGCACACAATATGTTAAATCCAATTGTTGTGCCAATCGCTTTTTTTGTTGTTAAAATGAAAGGTTACATAAGGATATATTACATCCCAACTTAACCTTGTTTTCAAAACAGAAACATTCCACTAACACAATATAAATCAGAAATTCATTTGTGTCATCTAAAATTACATCATTTTTGATAAAGGCCAACTAGTTTAGCTAATGTTAAACACCTCAAGTCTACTGCCAAAAGATTTTAAGTGAATGCAAAAAAAACTTGGGCCAAAGAACAGATAATTAAATACCTCAAACACACACTTTAAGATTTCAAGAAAATCTCACACAAAATTCAACTGAGATTTACAACTATATCTTTATTTAGGTGTTGTAAGGAAAACATTTTTTTTACTTTCCAAGATCCTGTTTAAGTTTACTTTATATCTTATGCTGTAAAATTGGAGCAAACTTGATTGTTTTAGGATAAAAGAAAAAAACAAGATACAAATATGAATCATAGACATCCACTAATACCTATCAAATTTATCTGTAACTGATCTAGATCAGGGGTGCTCAATTCCAGTCCTCAAGAGCTACTATCCTTCAACTTTTTGATGCACCCCATTTTTAACACACCTGAATCAAATGAGTGGCTCGTTATCATACCTCTTCTGAACTAAATGAGGAGACAGAGCCTTAAGATTCAGGCGTGTTAGAAAAGAGATGTGACTAAAAGTCACAGGATGGTAGCTCTTGAGGACTGGACTTGAGCACCCCTGATCTAGATGATAAACTTGATCTAAATTTTACCAGGAAAAAAGTCACATTTATCTTGCTTTATGTTTGTGAATTTAAAACACAGCTAAGTATTCTTAGTTAGTGCAGGAGACATAAGATCTAAAGGTAAGTAGCCACTTTTTCACTAATTTCTTCCTTTAGGTTTAATCTCAAAACTCATAATTATGGTGTCTGCAGCTATCATAATAAGTATCAAGATTTGCATGAACCGCTTTGTAGATCTATTAGGACTTCCTAGTTTTATCATGTATTGTGTATAGATATGTACAGTCATGCAGGGACAATCATAATAGGTAAATTAGAATATGCTTTCTAATTTCTCTTATGTGAGAAATATTTGAAGAATGAAAAACCTTTAAGCAAACATCTAACATAGTTTTCATTTAGTCCACATTTCAGTACTGAAAATGCTTTGCTATTGGTCTGGTGTTGTACTCTCATATTGGATGTTTCCATTCAATGTATGAAGAAAAATCATAGCTAAAAAAATCCTCAACTGTGTGTACGTATTCTATATAATGTGTTTCCTTTGCTGAAAGTAGTAAATTGGATAATTGATAGTCAAAAGCTTCTCTATCCACTCTTACTAATTCTTTTTCCTATATATACATTGTCTTCTTGTTAACATCAATTATTATTCAATCAGTGATCAACCACATTGTGTTTTTATCTACATTGATTATTATTCACAACATCCTCCACATTGATGGGATCCCCAAATAAAGATGCTGGAAAAGGCGCAGAATAGATCTGGTTTTCATTGCATTCGAAAAATTTAAGCTAAAAATCTTTGCTCCAGTAGTCTAACAATGATATTGGCTTTGATATTTGACTATTTACTTTACTTTCTTAGCATGATAAACTGTGGTAATCATCATACCTTGTTTTTTACTGTCCATTTTCCTTGCATATCCTTTACAAATATATAAAGATTTTGTCTTGGTTGTAGGAAATGGACCCAAACACAAACATTGTCTCGCAAAAAAGATTTCTTTAATCATTAAAAAGAAAAATGAAAACATCAAATTAAAGGATGAGCAAGACATGGAGCACATGCAGAGTAAAAGAGCTTTCCAGCAAAGAATAATAACTGCATTTCCGTTAAAAATGTGTGCGATGTCGATATTGTGTTAATTTTGAAAATGCTAATTTGTACAATTGCTATATTTCCAATGAATAAAAAGGTCAATTGAAATTCAATACCTTTGTTAACACCATAATTCCTGAAAACAACATGACAGCGGCAGATGTAAACACATGAGAAATATTCACAGCTCTAAGCTCATCATGCTCATTTTCGCAAAATAAATATGAAAATTACTCAGTCTCCCCATAAACTAAATTATGCAGCACCATCATCTTCCAACTACGTCCATTCTTTTCTTTATCTTTTTACAACGCCATAAAATTAAGTTAGAGATCATGTGAAAAAGTGCGAGCGAGAAAACAACCTTTTTTTTTTTTTGAGCTTTTTACAGCACTAGTGGTTTGTTTTTCTGACAGTAGGCTGACACGAAAGGGGGTATGAGAGAGGGGGAGAGACATGCGGGAAAGTACCTCAAGCCGGATTCGAACCTGGATCGCCCGCGTCGAGGACTAAGACCTCCATACATGGATCGTGCGGGCTAACCACTGCGCCACCTGCACGCCCCGGGTTTTTGAAGATGTTGATAATTTTATTTGTTTTTCCATTGTGTAAAACAAGCTTAAAAGGATCTAAGGTTTTCTTCAATAACTGCAAGTTGTAGTAACCTATTGCATGATAATCTTTCTCTGAAATGCCTATTTACTTTTACTCCAGATCTAGCAAAATGCATACCTTCCAAAAGCATAATTTTTTATCTCATCATTCGTGATATAGCCTCACAGATCTGTTCTTCATCTCCGCTTTACAGCTTTACAGCAGTGTAATGTAAGGCCATTGGCATTATTAGCCAGATGCCCCTTACTGTGTTACTCACAGGTGATCAATGAACACTTTTATAATATATGAGTCAACAAAAAAAACTAAGAAAATCTTTGTCTGAAGAGAAAAGTAAGAGAGAGCATGAATTGAATCTGGACGGGGGTTGAACCCAAATGAATTTGCACAAGGAGTTTACTCTGTTTTTACCAATTTTAATAATAGTAAACATTTGCAGGGAAAAGGCTGCTTGCTAGTTTATATTTTATATATTATATATCTATATATTATATATCTTACAACCTCTTCAGACATTTCTTTGTGATATGTGTCTTCCAGCTGCTTTGAGAGTGACAGTGTGCTGTAGCTGTAGTATGTGGGAAACAGGAAGAGCAGACAGTGTCTATGATGGTGCTATTTTCAAAAGGTCCTGTTGGAGAGCGGAAATTACTTAATGCTACTTTAACTTTGGGTAAAGTGAGCTCTGCAGGATTTTAGATGTTTTGGGCTCTTTTGTGGTCTCCTTTTGCTTGGGTGGCCACTCCTGGACTGATTCACCACTGTTCCGTGTTCTCTCTGGAGCATTTGTTGATGAAGACTAACCATAGTTCGCTGGAAACAAAAAGCCAAAGAAATAGCTTTATGACTCTAGACTGAAGACTCTCGAGGACTCGAGACTTCTAATCACTGATTTGTTTTTTTCTATGATCTTTTGGTAAAATTCATGTCATTGCGAAGGTGCTTTGCTGCAGGAATAGTAGACCTGGCAGTAACCTTTTTTTTTCACCATAACTGTTTTTAAAATAAGGCCTATGGTAAACTTTGTGGATATATGTGACAAAAAATAATAAAAAACAGGAATATTGAAAGGAAACATTGCTAGTTTTTAGCAGTTTTGTTTTAAAATGAAAACCCTAAATATGCATTGTAAAAACCCACATAAATTTATCACAACTTTAATCTGAATAAAAATCAACTAAAAGTGTGAAGACAAGTATACTCAACAAGTGCAACACAAGCATCCTCAAAGTGACCCTAAAGTCCTGAATGCTGCACTTCAAGCTAAATTGCAGCTTCTTTATGGTTTTGCATTGTGCTGTAGTGTTCCAACATCCTGTACAAGTCTCACCAAAACAAAGGTAACAATGCTGTGCTGCTACTATTCCACCTCCGCTTTCCACGTGTAACGAATACTTCCCCCAGCGGACTCTCCCCCGGTGAACACAATCAGATAAACAATACGGCTGCTTTTACTGAAAACCAGAGTGCCTATTAGAGAGAGCAAACGACCTGATTGTTGATTGTGTTAGCATGTCTGAGTGCCTCACTAAATTGCCCACAAGGGTTGAACGCAGGAGAAAGGAGGAGGGAGTTGGAAAAACTTAAAAAAAAAACGAGGAAAAAAAAAAAAAAAAACAACAACCCAAACTCTTGACTTCTTGATGTGAGGGAATAAAAATAAGCTCGTTTTGAGACATGGAAATAGATTAGGCGAGTAGTGGGGTTGGGGTGTTATTACATAGCTATTGTTGTTTTTGGAATATATCATATCGCAGCGTCTCCTGCAGCCTTGGCTAAATAAATCTGTCATAATCCCCCTGGTGAGCCCCCACAGCTTTGTGAGCTCCTACTTAACCAGGCTAATTAAAACTCTTCCTTGTCTTGCTCTACACAAATTAACATGCCAGCTTCTGTACAATAAGTGTGTTTTGTGTGTGTGTGTGTGTGTGTGTGTGTGTG
>JAUZNJ010088609.1:0-11428 GCA_034780135.1 Jordanella pulchra | reverse complement strand
GGGGGGGGGGGGGGGCTATTTTATAAACAGAAACTCAAGAAGAACAGTGTGAAAATTTGTCAGTTTGGAAAAACGTGTACGATGGTAATACGGGTCGTTTTATACCTGACCCACTTTATCTCGTAAGACATATAAGGATCTGACTTAAAGCACCCAGCTTTATCAGCTTCACAATTACTGTGTCTGGCCTAATTATGAAAGGCAATTAGTACTGCTTACATGGCAAAGAAAGATGAATGTTTTTTTTTTCTTTTTCGTTTAGTGCAACATTTCTATATTTGCATCTGGAAAATTAGTCGGCAGGGAAAGCGCTTTGAGGTTTCCTGGGAAATAAAGCAACCTCACGTGGGAGTGCTTGTCACTTAATCATCTGAATATGTTCAAGGTGACATGGTGATGCACTTGGGAGCCAACGGTCCAATTTTTCCTCTGGGTAGGAGAGACCTAATGAATGGATATGTCCTCAGGCGATCCGTAGATTCTACTCTTTGTTGCACAAAAAGATAGATGAGGAATTTTATGGCATTTTGTCAGTTATCACATTACACACAACAGAGGGGGATGAGGGTGACGCAAAAATACAGATGAAGACGTGGTCAAAGTGGGAAATCAGAGTTAAGCCCATTTAGCCATGTAAATAAATAATGTCTTTAATTTTGGAAATACAGTTGCAGGAATAAATGATTTACAAAAAGTTTATTGATTATTTAAATAATGGTTCTAAAGGGCAGACTGTGTTGTCAGAAGAATTCAGAAATATATTTTTACCTTAGTGCTGCTTGGTTGCTGAAATAAAAATCTAATCTAACAATGTAATATTTTCATATCTGTTTATGTTTGTTTAGTTTCTGTGAAACTCTCTTGTTCCATAAGTGAAGATCTGCTCTACTGTCCCAGGGCCATGATGCCTGCCAGGTTCTTCTGAATCCAAGGGTGATGATGGCAATGACTGGTTCAGGCATCCTTCCCAAAAGTTTGGATTAAACTGTGAAGCATTACCTCAAACTTTCACTCTTGGGTCTTGTTCCTAAATTTTGGGACCACCACCTGAGAGTTGACCTTCGAACTACAAACTTACAATCAAAATATACTCCAAAAGCACAGAAAACTTTGTTTAGGCCAGAACAAACTTTCCCCTTGGTTTTGCCACCTTAAGAAACATAACAAATTTTCCCATTCTTTTGATGTCTGTAAGCAGTGCTTTAAGTGGGAAGGTATTAGCGATAGACTGATGTCAATACTAGTGTTGTTTTCTTTTTTCCGTACCGGCCGATACACACTCTTGAGACCATGTGAGCTCTTGAGATCTTTTTTATATTACGTTTGTAAAGGTTAAACATAGCAAGAGCTGAAAACTGGACCATACCTGATTTAATTGTATTTTTATACTGTACTATGATTTACTGCAATGTCCTTTTAAAGGCCATTTAAACACTAATTTCATGCATTCACACATAGTATTCTTTATTAAATAAGTGCAATGTTGAGGATATAACTTTAATTCGCTATCAAATCCCACTCACAAATTGACTGGCCATGGACTCTGCCAAGTTTAATTTCACTATTTTGTAGCAGGAACAGTTTTGCATTTAGAGTTGAATATTTTTTGATTATCTCCACATGCAGTTCTCAGTATTTTAGTTTCCACTGGTTAGAAATTATTTCCTCTCATTGCCACTGTGGTTCGTATTTTCTGTGCTGTAACTGATGAGGACTTCTTTCTATGCTCGTCCTAAACTCAACTGGGTTGAGTTATCTCACTGATGTGACCTGCCCTAACCCTAAAAACCTTGAATATTACAAAGACATAAGCAGAAGTGGATAATATAGATCTGGAAAGTAACAAGCCTGTTAAGAGATTAGTCCCCATGAGCATTTCCAGGACTACAACACAAGATGGGGTTTGATAAGCTGGTTAAGTTAATACATTGAAGGAAAATTAGGCAGTTTTTTTACTTTCTGGACCTGGATTATCCACCCCTGGACGTAAACCAGGCTTGACCTTAAGTGAGGACTGCATCCAGGCTCCACTTGTTAAACAAAGGCCAAGCCAGGCTCCACAGATGTATGTAATTCAAGCTAGTTGTAAGTAATCAAGCTAAATGCAGGTCTGCAGTTTTCCTAAAGAGACCATGAGGTCAATCACAGGTTAACTGACTCAGCAAACAATAGCGATTAACTAAATGCCAAAACAGCCTTAAATAGACATTTCATAACCTCTTCTCTTAAATGACAAGGTAACAATTTGGGGAGGTACTTGCCATTCTTTTCCATATGAACAACAGCTCTTACATTTTATAGATTTGTGTGACTTAGGTAATAAGTAATCGTCTTCAAATGCAGGAAACTCAGGATTAAATCCTGGGTACTTCATGACAGCCGTCTAGCATTAAAAAACTATTAACAGCACTTATGATTTATTACAGCTTTTTTGTTACAACATGTTGTAAGAACATTCCTCCCAGCAGTAAATCTGGCTCTTAACTTAAACAAAGGGAGAGTTACTTTAGAAGCGATCCAGGGAGAAACAGGTTTGTTGGCAATAAGATGTTTAGACAATGTAATTCACATAATAAATGTCTGCATTTGACAGGTCAACATTAACTCTCTCTCTCACCTGAACGTTGGGATTTTCTGATAAAGAATCCCCTTTATATGCTCCATTATACTTTAATGTCTGTGCCGCCCAGCACACCAATAACACCAAGGAATCCTCTATAAAAATGGAGGAAAAGCTAAAAAGTTTCTTTTTAGATGTTTAGCCTTGTTCATGTTACATGCAGAATTGTATAATCCTCCCTTGATGAAGTTCTTTTTTATGTGGGTTATGAAGATGTGCCTATATCCTTTTACTGCTAAATTCAATTATAATGGTGCGTAAAATAGTGGCTTTGGTTACATTTTCAGCAACCTATTACATACAAGAAAATATCTGAGCCTGACAGATCTTCTGTCTTACTTTAAAGGATTGACTCTGTTCCTGCAATACTGAATTTTGGGACCCAGCAGGCTGAACACATAATGGTTACTATGCTCAGAAAAGCAATGCTGATCATGGAGGTAATTGTTAGAAAAAATATTCAATATGTGCATTTCTATAATCCCATCAACATAAGCAATATTCTATTAAAAGTGACAAAACTCCCTAACGACCATCAACCAGGTGACCTCTATTGGCCATTATGTTGGAGGGATCCGAGCCACACCTACATTATATAATCTCAGTGCTCTCCAGCATCAGTTAGAACTGGATAAGAGATGAATCATCTTCTAGAAAACTTCATGTCCAGTTGCCCAAACTGAACTTTCCAAGCTTGTTCAGTTTTCTAAATCAGATTATCAACAGAACACACACATTTTCAGTGTTTCTAGATAAAACAAAATCAAATAAGCATATAGTAATTTCTTTTAAAGTGATACAATAAAGAAAATGTATTTTAAATGATGGCAAATTAGATTTTAGAAATTCCCTCTGTTTGTTTGATAAAATACAAAAGAGTTCATCAGCACAGTAAATTCATTTAAAATGAAATATGCTTCAACAAAGTGCCTCACTCTATAAATGTCAACAGCAGATGCTAATTTGAATTTGAAGTCCCTTGCTTCTTGCCACTATTTAAATTTCAACTTTAACAGAGGGTGATCACAAAAGAACCACATGAAACAGGAACACACATGTCTATGATTAAAGCTAATCCATCAGGATGTGATGTAGCATCACTTCCTTCTGCGTTTTTTTTTTTAATCATTGGAGGCCTTAACACACCTCGCTTTGCCGCAGCAAGAACTTTTAAGGTGACATTAGATCTGATTATATTTTTTACATATTTCTTATGCGAGTGAGGAAGGCATAAAGGTATAACTAAGAGACCTATTTGGACTCCTGACTTTTTATATTAAATATGAAAGGAATCAGATGGAGTGAAAGACAAGTGTAGAAGAAACATGAAATGTTTGATTTATTAGACTGCAGTTCTGTAGGGTCCTGCTAGCATTGTAAGTACCCACTCCTTATTGTACTAAAAGCCCCTCACAAATCAACAGTATTGGTGTATTTCACTGGAGCTACTCATTTGACTGGAAACGGCTGAGATAAACTCTTTCTGCCATTGATCACAACATCTCACCTGTACTTTGGAAGGATTTCAACAGCTGAAACATGAAGGTGAAACATTTTGGCAGGGAAAGAGCAATTTCATGTTTGCCTAAAAGCATGGATGGGCAGCTTGTATGGCTTTTTTTCTGAGCTTTCTTTTCCTCAGTTGATGTGATCAGCAGGGCTTTGCAAAGTGATGAGGGAGCAGTTAAAGGCCATGCTGTGTGTGTGGTGTCGGGGCAGCAGTGGTCAGTGTTTATCATTGGTAAATGATGAATCTGTTTCCAGTTGGTTCTAATAGTGCATCTAGTTTCATTGGAAAAGGTGAAAAGTGATCCTCAGTTTAAGAGGTTTTAGATATTTTCCAAAATATTATATTGAGATATTTTGTGTGAAAGTACTGCAAATTGTAAAGTGAAAGAAAAAATGAACATAAATAAATGGCAAATTATTCAGCCCCTGAATAAAACCTACAACAAATCTGAAATAATGGTTAGAGTCCTTGCATTTGCAATTTAATCTCCGCATGAAATGGGATGTACTTGTCAGAGAACAAACAAAGAGCATTACAACAACCAAAACAATGCAACAGACAGATCATTGAGAAATGTTCAGTCTTGACTAGACATGGTTGCCCACCTTACCTGATAGGGTGGGTGAGGAGAACATTCAGAAGAACAGCCAATAGTCCCGAGGCAGATCTCAGTTAGAACAATCCGTTGACTGGATACACATGAGCCGTGCTGTCTGCAACTTCCACTTCTGGAAGAGGTGCAAGAAAAAGCTCACCACATAGTTTGTTATGAGGCATAAAGGGGGGGCGGACAGAAAACATGTGATAGAATGTGGAAAGAGGAAAAGAGGAATGAGCTAAAAACTATGTGGCAGAAAACCAGAGAAAAGCTCATTTACACAAATTGACACGGTTTATTTATCATAGATCAGAGTTAATGGAATGGATGGAGCAAAGTACAGAGAAATTTTGGAAAACAACCTGCTGCAAAAGACTTAACTGGGCCTTAGGAACGATGACGGGTTGCATCAAACGATATTTGTCTGTTTTAACACCAATGTAAAAGCTGGACCTAAATACAATTGAAATTCTGTAGCAACACTCAAAATATTGCTGTTTACAGACTTTCAATCAGACTGACAAGACTTGCTGCATAATTATAGCCGAATGTTATTTTACAAAGCATTGACCCAGAGGGACTGAGACAACTCTTGCTTGTGAAAAAAAATAAAAATCACAATATGACATTTCTCCTGGTTCGCTGCATAAAATTGCAATAGAATAGATAGAAGTTTGTGATTGTGATGTGAGAAAATGTAAAAAAGTTGAAAGAGTCTTCATCTGTTTACATTTAATAAAGGTCTGTTTAAGTACAAACAACCCAGATCAAAAGGGGTTCTTCCTATTAAATATTAACAGAGGAGATATTTTTAAACGTATCCCCATAACAGGAAGGGAAAACTTTGTGATATAATTCCTGTGCTTTATTTCTCTCTGGAGGATCCAAGGACTCCTCTCTAATTCCTTATACGCTCCATGCCTCTGTGAAAGTATAAAACTGAAGTTAGGGATTACTCACACATACAGCAAGGCCCACACACTTTTTATGAGAAATACCAGAAACAAGACCACTGACTTCCCCCTTCAAATATGGTAGAGTTTCCTTTAGCTTTTTTCTATGCTTGGAGTTTGTCGTGACTCCAGTAGGTGTTTATGTGTGTTTTGATGTGGGTGCTTAAAGTTTGTAGGTATTTGCTGATTCACTCATCCTCTGCGTTTTGTTTGGCGCACATTTTACAGGTTCACTCAAACTTTTTCACATTTGTCAAACTAAAATCATCAAATTCAACATATTTATGTGGAAGTTTAAAGGGTTGACCGATACAACGACTTGATGAACAATGAAGAGTGGGAAAAACAAGACATTTTAAAAATAAAGATCTGAAAAATGCATTTCCTATTTGAGTCATTACTTCATGGACCACCACTGTGCTCCAACTACATCTGTAAATCCTTTAGAAGTATGATGCCTGAATTGGAAAACCGGAGATGGAAGATTTATCTTTGCAGAACTGATCAAGCTCAATTAGATTAGATGGAGTATGTCTGTAGAGAATCAACTTTTAAGTCCTGATTTTGAATTGAATTTAAATATGGGCTTTGATTAGGACATTCTGACTCATGTATACATTTTGATCCAAACCATTCCATTAAAGCTCTGGTTGCATGTTTAGAGTCACTGTTCTCCGTCTGTTGTTTGATAGCTACTAATAGGTTTTCCCAGGCCCTCCCTACAGTACGCAGGTTTCCATTGGCTTTTTCTGATGCACATTTTAAAGTATTGCATCAGAAAAGCTTGATGGAGAGGGCAAAATTTGAAAAAAAATCAATCAAATGGGTTTTTACGCATGCTTGAGATGTTTCTGTTATACTCGTAAACTTGGCTAGAAGCAACATCACAATTACTAGCCTACATATTAATGTAAGAATAACTTGCCCGACAGCAACATATTCAATGAAACGTTCCTCCATTACTGATCTGAAACACCGCAAATACACGTTTTTTTTTTATTTATCTATTTTTTTTTCTTTTAAAAGTAAGTCACATTTCAGTTGGATGGAAACATGGTCAATATACCATTGCCACCAACATGCTTTACGGCGGGGATGGTGAGTTCAGGGCAGATTTATTCAGGCGTACATAATTCCCTTCCTCTTACAAGTTTTTATGAAGTTTTGAACAATTTTCCGGCCTATGCAGGACAACCATTGGAGTTTGTGGCAGTAACCTGAAATAAGGTTGAAAAGATGAAGGTTTATGAATGTTTTCGCACTGCAGATACTCCAACATGCTTGGTTGTACTACCTGTACCCCTGGGCTTCTGTGTTTGACATCTAATGAAAAACTAAAAACATCAGAACTGATTTGGATTTCTTGTGGTGTAATCATTTGGATTAAGTCGGTCTAGAAACACATTAATTCCTAAACCTTTCTGTGTCCCCTTTCCCTATCCCATCCTCTGCCTTGTTACCCTCTGTCTCTTTCTCCCCTTCACCCTCATACTCTACAGAACCACGTTTTTGATTTGTAAGTGAGGGGTGGGGAGCACATGTGTGAGTGCTGGGAGGGGGTAGAAGAGCTGAAGCTGTCTGTTTTCAGCTTTGAGTCTCTGCCAAGCCCTCGTCTGTATTGTGCTGCTTACAGCTGGCCTTGCCCTTCTTCCCCTCTCTCTTTCTGCCCTCTGTTCTCGGCAGCTCTCTTTTTGTCTTTCTGTCTGTGTAGCGCTGTCTGCTGTTTTCCATGCTTTCTGCTACGGGGAGTTTGGGTGAAGGGGGTCAGTTGTCATGGGGCCAACTTTTGGGGCTTTTCTTGCACACGGACGCATGCAAACACACAAATACGATCACATGCACGAGGATGCAAGCCCACACCGATGGTAATACACACCAGGAAGACAAGGATGGGGAGGAGGGTGAGAGTGACAGAAAAAAGAGGAAGGTGAAGGTTGCAGCATGACTGGCTCTTTCAAAACACTATCTCAGGTTTTATTCCTCTTTATCGCTTTTTTCTATCTTTTTCCTTCAATTCCTCTTTTAGCTTTGCAGAAATGATGAATTAGGAGCAGAAAAAAGAGCCCAATGAACCAAATATTTAGTTTGGCTTTAACATAAACATAGAGCGTATTGATCAGGAAGTGAAATATGGTGAGAAAAGAAATCAAAGAGGCAGCCCTAGTGATAAGAAACTCGTGAGACAGCGAGAACGGAGGGAGACACATGATATGAGATAGATAAAGAAGGCTGAAGTGAGACATGGAGGCAGAAGGAAAAACTCCAATAAGACACAGATCAGATAAAAGATCCTCTGAGGACTCCCAAATTGCCTTTTATAAAGGCACACAATGGTGATATTAAAAAGCTGAAAAATATGCTGAGTTATTTGTGTAAACTAGATTAGAAAATACCCAATGACAAGACTCAGATGGCTCGACTAAAGTTTTCTCTTCCAACGATCATCCTGCTGTTTCTGACGGCTTATTGTAGCTGCTAAAAAGAAGAGTGACACTGCCTGAATTTTATGAGCCATTAAAGTGGGATCAAGGAGTCACTCTTAGGGTTGGTTTGCTGGTTGAGTAATCCTGCCATGTCAGGTGTAAACTTTGTTGAATAGCAGAAGTTACCAAAAGTTTACAAATATAAAACATGGTCAGCTCTGAATGTTTACAGGATATTACATTGTATGAAACTGAATTTCTGTCATCAAGGGGTATTAAAGTGAGGTAATGGGTTGTGAATAATGTAAGGAATTGAATAAATTGCATTTATGTTAAAACAGAAATAACAAATCAGTAAACCTGATTTTAATTTTAAGTTTTCATGTTTCTGGACATTTAAGAAATTGTTCAAATTATCCAACAGGTCCCCTTAAGGCCACTTAAGCAGTAAAATGTGAAATTTAAATTGCCATTCATCTAACAAGTGCAAAAAAATATTCTTTATTGGAAATAATAAAAAACTCAGAGCAGCATCACATCTTTGATATCAAATGTCTGACAAAAACATCTAAACTTCATGAGTCTTCAAATGTTTTTACAGCAAGTTCTAGAAAAAAAGAAAAGCAGGAAAAGTTTAAAGGGAATAAAAAACTTTGTAAAGAAAAAAAAAATGATTTAGACAGGTGACTTTGTTCGATCACAACTGAAAGGCAGCGGCCTGGAAAAAGACGAATTATTAATCCAATACACACTAATGTACTTACAAAACAAAACCCAAAACAAACATTTAAATCTTTTTGGTAAAAATATTTTCCCTCACTATTAATCTGATCAGTAATTCAATAATATAATTCAAGTCTAATTACTGTTTTCACCTTTTAGCATGACACAATGCTATTTTCTTAATCTGATCCACCCTAAATTTGTATTGACTGTGAGTTTTAATCCAGGTCAAACTCAATTCTGTACAATTGGTGACTTCAAAATGAATTTGAGCTCCCTTTCCCACAGAATCTTAGCTACAGTTAAAATTAAAGGCAAAAGTTTTGCATATGCAGATCATTTATGCCTTTTAATATTTAAGTTATAGTAATATTAGGGTTGTACTTGCTTGAAAAAGCATGGATATTTTCATAGACATTAGCATTAATCTTTCTGGCTTGGCAGGAGGAGACATGACCCAGAAGATTTAGTTAAAACTAAGGTTCTTTATAAACTGTAGAAGTATGCAGATACTTTTGATTTATCTCATCTCAGCTTGAAGCAGTTTGCCCCTTTGCAGCCTTCGTCTTCATGCTCCTTTAAAAATGTAGGAGGAAACATGACCCTTCCGTGACTCCCTCAGGCTTACACTTCACTCTAATCGCCTGGGAAAACAGGAAATTGTGGTTCTGGAAAAAGAAATGTTTATCCTTTGTTCATGTTTACATAAAATCCTTTCACCTCCCCAATTCTAAATATTGCTATTTGATTTTCATTGACTATTTTTCTTGATCTTTGGTAGTTTGCTAAATTTAACCCTGATTCTTTTTGTTCAGGTCATCCATGGACTTATCTCTCTACGCTTGCAGTAACATCACTGAGGAAATCTCAAAGCTTACAGCTAAGACACTGATTCTGACTGAAGAATGAAAAACTCACATCTATCTCTTGTCCTAAATATTTTGGCTCAATATTTGCCAGCTAACATCAAAATGAATGCTAACCTTATGTTATCTATGCCTCTAAAAGTGATGCAGCTACAATGGTTACAGTTGGCAAATACCCTGCAGAGCACTTCCCTTTTTTGTCACTCCTCACTTCTTCTTTCACCAGTATCACTGCAGTTTCAGAAACCCACTTGATCATATACTTATGTCTCCCTTGTAGTCTTCATGCAAACCATTTTCCTTTCCTGACTACCCCCATCTAATAACACTCTTATAGGTGAGATCTCAGCCCACGTCCCCAGGCTACCTGTAACACCAACTGCCCAACTTTCTGAACGCAGCCATCAATCATGCCGCTCCCTTCCTCTAAAAAGCTACGGCTCTGGCCTCAAACCTTTAGTCCACATTTCACGGATCACAGACGCTCTGCATACTTTCATGCAGTGTTTTGTGGGTGTGTGTGGATGTCTTTGTGTGAATGATGTACAGAGACAGAGCAGAGTAATTTAATCTGTGGACATTTCGATTGGTTGAACTTTGCTTTGTTGTCTTTGAAGGAAGAAAAATTGCAAACATTTAAAGACATGTGGAGCCAAGTGCACCAATACAGGATGCTCAGAGTTGGTTTCTAGATCTGATCCAGTGTCTTTCTTGTGACACCAAACTTAGTCTGTAAGCCTTTCAGGTATCAGTTTCTAAAGTGCTGACAGTTCCATTGTAAGAAGACAAATTAAGGCCAAGAGAGTTAACATTGGTGTTTCTGGTTTGTTTTATTAATGCTGAAAACTGGTTATGGGGAGTTTCTCTGGACCACTTCTTAATATGCTGGAAATAAAATGGATTTGATCCAAATGCAATATCTGTCATTCAACTAAAAAACACACACAGTAGCAAACAGATTTTGTGCAAAATCCTGAGACTTGTTTTGAAACAAAAGAGTATAACATAAGCTTGTTCAAACTATGAGTTCACACCCTCGGATAAGCATTTAATAGCTGTATTGATGTAACTCATAACATCAGCAGTGTTATGTTCGTAGAAGTGAAGTGGTGCTAATTAAAGAGCTTAGATAAAGTATCTGTATGTCTTACGCTTCTTTCTATTTCGAAACAATAAATCTACAAACTTCAATGACAGAGATCAACACAAAGTAGATTGTAAAGTGTAATAAAATGGAAATGGTACATAGTTTGAAGTGTTTTTGTGTTGCACAATTCAACTGATGGAACCAGTTTAACACACGAAAATGCTTGGATCAGACTTTTCCATTGTAGCTTTGCCTGTATGTTTAGGCTCAGGATACACATTGAACACTCAGTGGAGTAAAAAAGAAGTTTTATAGGTGTGTTTATATTCAGATCAAAAATGTCTTCATTATGTACAAAGTGGAACTGAAATGAAATTCCTTGTTTAGGTGCTTAAACCTGGCAAATAAAACTAAGTGTATTTATTTTATTTATGTAGTTTTAGAGTACTGTGTGGGCAAGTTGAAACAACATTTTAAAGAATCAAGACCATGAGCATGTTTCAGAATTTGTTTCTTTTGAACTTAACAGGTTTTGGTATTGAATTTGGCTTTTGGGGAGGATGATGGATGCAGCGGGAGAAGATGGATGGATGGATGGATGGATGGATGGATGGATGGATGGATGGATGGATGGATGGATGGATGGAT
>JAUZNJ010088587.1:0-22812 GCA_034780135.1 Jordanella pulchra | reverse complement strand
AGATTATGCAGATTTTTGTCATTTGTTTTCCTTGATGGGCCCAGTGTTGTTTGAACTTTTGAACTTTATTTTTTGCAAAATAAATTTGTTACCATTTTCTTCATCAAGACTTCCCTGTGCTTCTCTGATTTTTTTGGCGCGGCCCCTTACAACTCCAGACATAACATTATGTTGCCAGCTAGCTTAAGTTAGTCAAGAGATCGTAACGGTACATTTCTATTAACAAGTAGATACGACACATCAGATTAAAGTGGGTGATTTAATGCAAAAATCAGATCTTACTTGCAGAGGTGGTTGGTAAGTACTTACATTTATTTAGTTACATTTACTAGAGTAATGTTTTGGAAAAATAAAACTATATTTTTAGGAGTAGTTTTACTCTGCCATACTTTTTTTATTTTATTCAAGTAATATTCTTGAAACACTTTCACTACTCTTGAGTACAATTTGAGTTACTCAATTAACCATGAGTATTCCTAGATCAAATTAATATACAGTGGATAGTTTTTATTGCTCAGCACTTTTTATCCTTTCCTGACATATATGCATTAAGAACTGTAAAAATTGGTTTGGTTAGTTTATGTTGAAAAAAAGAAAAAGTGGTTCTTTTCCAAATTTGCAATTTTGTAATATTACTTTTATTGTTGTTGTTGTTACTATTATTTATTTTATACTTTGAAATACCAGAATTTGCACGTAATTGTTTGTCTGATTACAAAATTTAAACAAATCCAACAATTATTCAGTTCTTGAGTAGCAATTTTACTAAGTAGTTTTTGACTTTTACTCGAGTATTTTCTTGGGTGAATACTTTGGACTTTTACTAAACTAAAAAAAAAAAATAAAGTAGTGCTACTCGTACTTGATTAAAAGCTTTTGTTACTCTGCTCATTTGAAGCTAGAATGAAGTTTCAGTAAAATAGCCTTATTTAATGTTACAAACACAAACAAAATCATGATCAAAATAAAATTTCATAAATCCATATTTAGGTAGTGTAATGAAATGGATTTAGTCACAGTATTGATGTTAGCTCCAAAAAGAGTCATCCATATTTAGTTGGAATATTGAGATTTGTATTATTCTGTAGATTGCTAGGTTGGCATTTTTTTAGCTTATTATTAAGGTATTTTATTTGGCCTTTATTTACATAACCAGACCACTCCCAGATCATACCTATTTCTGCTTTAATCCAAGTAATGATGTACCCTCTAAAGGTGTAGTTTCATCTATATTCCCTACACAATAAAGAAAAATTAAAAAAACATAATTTTTGCAGGTATGCAGTGTATTATCTCTCAAGATAACCAGTTAAGGAAAACTGAACTGTCACATGAGGGAAGAGGCATGTATTGAGTCATGTCGCAAAAGTATTTTACTATGCCAAACCAAGCCAATCACACTCCTCTACATACACAAGTCAAAAAACCTTACAATGAATCAGTTATAACTCTACATCAAAATGTCTAAAGGAAATAAAAGTGCAGCCCTAACTGTTTTCAAGCGAGTTAATAAGATATGCTTTCAACTACGGTCCAGATTATTCATTAAGCATTTTCTCAGCTCCATTTTTTTACATTCTTAAGCAGCATTAGTCTTTTCCTATTAACTCCAAAACCAGAAGGACTGCGGTTTAAAAGAAAACACTTTCATAGCCCTGAGGTACTTTGAAGGTTTTAAAACCCTGTTTTCTATAGACGTATTCAGTCAGGGAAATTGTATTCATTGGCTGATGCATGTGAGTCTAATGGGGTTTAGAAGACATTTGGAAGTGCACACATTCAACAGTCCCGTGCAAAGGTGCTTCATGTAGTGAACAGACAGGCATTGTTCATTCTCAAACAATTCTATCGCTGTATGAAAACCCACTCGCCATCCTCTGCACTTCCATGCCTCTCATCCATAATACATGGAATGCAAACTCACTGGCTGCCCCTTGAGGAACAAGGGTGTAAATATTCACGCCTGGTGACTTAGACTAAAAAAGTCCAACCCATCATTTCCTCCCCCTTAGTAAAGTATCCCATGTAATAATGTATGCTTGCAAACAAAGAAACAATTGTTTGTAGTGTAAAGCAAGTGATGAGTGACACCATTTATGTCTGTTGTTTTTAGATAATTGGCAAGACTTTTAAATCTATGTGCAGGGCAAAAAAAAAAGATTTTATATATTTTACTGATTGCTTCGAGACCTAAATTTCATGCAATATACAAGTATAAAGCACATATAAGAAAAAGGGACTGAAAGCATATGGGGCTGCATAGTTTTTCAGTCAATGGGTCACAAGCAATGTCACTCCTAAGAATTCCCATTTTGACTGATTTTCATCTCCTGCGTATCCTCAAAAACACAGATATAAAAAGGGTTAGACAAGTGGAAATGTTTTGACCAAGGGCTTTTATTTTTAGTTTCGTTACAAAGAAATCTATCATGGGACTATATTGCTCTAAAATCAATGAGGACCAGCATTTCCTAGCGTTGTTCTACCATTCCATACGATTCCTAATGTCCCCTTGACCACAACCTGAACGGTAAGCAACGGTACAAGCAGATGTTACTGGATCAAACTCCCGCTAAGAATGGCTATTACTGTTCCTCTCTAGGCTTTCTAAAACACTTAAAAGCAGGGATTAAGACATCTTTTTAATGGGTTTTGTGAAACATGAGTAGTTGAGGTCAACCCATTGTTATGCCTCTGAGACCTCAGAGGAGACGGAGTCCATCCCAGATCAGCTGACATAGTAAAGTCAGCTTGAGGGTGGGATGTTGAAATTACGCATGGCTGCCTGAGGGATTTACAGCAAAAACACAGCAGGACAGAAGCGAATCGGTGTGTCACGCTTATCACTCTTCACAAATGGCTTACACTGGATGGCACACACTAGTGTGTGGAGAATGAACACATTAAAATACTTCAGCCATGGGTAGCTTTTAAGGAATTAAAAAAAGTAATAAACTGATGAAGTATTACATGACTGACGTGTTTCAACCTTAAGAATGGGAGATGTCTAACATTTATTTCTTTTGCAGTACTGTATACCATTCTTCTTCTGGGACAATCCTTTACTTTTTGACAATCCATATTTATAAATTTCACTCGCTTCCTGGGATTTGTGCTTCCAAAAGGCAGATCAGAGAAAATGTTGTGTTTGTGAAAAAAAGCTTTTTGGCTTTCGATCACAAAGACATTTGTATTTTATACAGTTATAGTCAATGTGAACTACTCCACATATGAAAACATCGCACAAATGTTAGGAATAGTTTGTCAAAGTAACATAAAAAATATGAGTCTACCATTGTTTTATATCACAAAAACAATAATAAAAACAAGTGGGAAAACACAAATCCCAATTGTGAGAAGTAAAACCACGATAATGCAGCTTTTAATTAAACAGTAAGGCTTAAAACAAATGTAAAACTATTTAACTCTTGAGAATTAAAAGAAAATATGCAAACTCTAAGAAAAGGTTAAAAAGCAAATAGAAGTTTTTCATTATAACCTGGACAGCAGCCTCATCACTCAGGTAGCAAAAATTATAATTCAATCTGTTCACAATCTAAAGTGATTTGCATGTTTGACATGCAAGTTCCAGAAGCTGGAGGCGAGGTCCAGGAGAGGCCGGCCCAACAAGCCCCAGTTTCACATGGTTGCATTTAATTAGAAGAGATGCTGAAGAGGACATGAGGGCGGTGCTTACGTTGACTGATTCCCCTCTTTAATCAGAACTTATCTCCAGTCACTTCTGTAGCACAATTGCTGACTCATTCATGAAGGCAAATTAAAATGGCAGAAATGCAGTGCCGGCTGGTTTTGCTGGAAATCCCATGATGACTTATGGTAGAATGAGCCCATCACTCCTTTCTCTCTCTTCTCATTTACTTTATCTGCCTCTCTGGAGGGTGGGGACTTCCCAACAGCAAATGAGAAAAGACAGTCTGTAAAGAGACTCCATGACAGAACTCTTCCTCTAATTTTCATGTTTTTACATGATGTTTATCATTTTTTACTTAAGAAGATATTACCTTCAGGTTGGTTTACTTGCTTGGTAATTTTCAACCTTTAAAACCATTAGCGAAAATTCACCAATTCATACTTTCAATCTGCGATCAATTATAAACTGCTGTGAGCCTAAAGACTTAAACCACTGCAGAGACTTTCTTTTTTCCTTTTGTGGTCCATTTAAATATTCATATACCAATCTCCATAAGAACAATCTTTACTGTATGTAGATTATCATTTAAATGTGCATCTGACATACAACTCAACCTAATGTATATTTTCTGTAAACTTTGTATAACCTTTTCTTTTATTTTTACCTCTGGTCTTACCCTTAAGAGTTATTTAATTCCGTATAAAATACTATAACTAATGATACCGCCATCAAGCTAAAGTAGATATATGTTATCTTGCTGGTAGATATTAGATACTGAAGTCTGATAACCACAAATAACAGTAAAGTATGAGTACAGTTTAGGAAAATTCAGATCTGGTACAAACAACCTGAAAAAGGCCATAAACAAACTTTATAAAACTATAAAGATATAAAACAAGGAACCTGACCACCTGCTATGAAGTTCTTAATAGTCAATGTAAATATGGCTTTTTCACTGCCGGTTCAGTCAATGAATCAGATTGGCCGGAGACATTTAGAAGCAAATTAAAAAGTGTTGAGGGACGATACACCTCTGAAACCCAGAGGGGAGGAGATTGCAGCTGACCCCTCCCACCCTGGACACAAACTGGTTCAAACTCCTCTGGGTAAAGACTGTGGTCAATCAGGACCAGCACATCCTGCCACAACAACTTTTTACTATTTGCTACTAGCCTCATAAGCAAGACAGTTATCCTCCACTGGCAGTTTTTACATTGATAAACAAAAAACAAACATAAATAAACTTAGTTCACCTGTTTCATTTTAATATTTAATTTTATACAGTTGTTTTTTCATACTTTTTTGTTGTTTTAATAACTGCTGTGGCGCTCTTTATAAAAAATAGCATTTGGTTATTCCATATCTTATATTCACATATTTACTGCATCTATGTAAGCTTTATGTTACTTGTCTAAATTTTACACCTTTTCACTAAAACAAATTCATCTTCAGCTAAAATAGTACTTGCAATATATTATTTTATGATTCTGATTCTAAACAAAATTATGCAGTTGCAGTGCATTGTTTGTTGGAAGTATTGCACCAATTGAGAAGAAAATAAGAAACGGCACAAGGAAGGTCTGTCTCATAGAGTTTGTTGTTTTAGCCAGAGGTGGGTAGTAACTACTTACATTTATTCAGTAACTTTAGTAAATTTTTAAAAAGATATTACCATTAGGAGTAGTTTTATTGTACCGCAAATCTTACTTTTACTAGATTAATATTCTCATCTGCTCTTAATAAAAAAGTCTTTTTTTCTATTTTTTCCACTGTAAATATCTTAAGCTATTCAGAGATATGCTAAATATACCAGTGGATTGAATTTTAAAAGTTTTATGTTAACAAATATTGATTTAGAAAAACATTTTTTCAACAGGAATTTTTTTAATTGTATAATTTATTTTCTATTTTTTAATATATTTACATTTTTTAAAATAGTTCTTGCACTTAAAGTATGTCTGACTGCATCATTTATGGCTGTTAAATAAGTTGCAAGGATCCAATGATCTGCGACAGACTGGCGACCTGTCCATGGTTTTCTCCTGGCTCTCGCCCATAGAATAAAGAATAATAGAATAAAGCCTTGGCCCCACCAAGACCCTGACGGAATAAGTGGGAGAAGATTGATCGATGGAAGGATGATCCAATGATAACTCAGTTCTTGAGTGGCTTTATTTAACAAATCTTTCACTCTTATTTAAATAATTTCTTGGATAAATAATTTTGTATTTTTTCTTGAATAATAAATATAAAAGTAGTGCTGCTCTTATAGAACTTTTTTTGTGTACTCTACCCACCTGTGGTTTTGTTTTCAAGCGTTGTCACCTCGAATTCTTCACCATTCAACATACCTCGGGCTCCTTCAAATAGTGCAAATCGGTAGGGACACTTAAGTTAAACCAAAAGTCTGTCAGCGGTTGCCATGCTATTCAAATAGTGCTGACAGTAAAGAAGGAGCTCAGAATAGAAAGCAGGGCGTTTCCAATTGCCAGGTCATTTAGCATAGAGACCTTCTGACCTTTCTATCCACCACCAGGAGATATAAGGTTGCCCACAATTCTTTGCTCGACAGGATGTATTGACACAGCCCATCTGATGGAGTTGAACAAAAATACATTGTTTTTTTATCTGTTCAAAGTGTGAAGTAAGCAAATGTACACACCTGCATGTTTTGATGGATAGATTGAGCTGTTTGTTACATTTGCATAAGTGTTGTTTTTTTAGTTCTTTTACAGTAGACTATCCACAATTTGACAAGTGTCATCCATGATCCTGTCTGTCAAGGAATGATGTGTCACGCTGAAGGCTGTCTTTGTTCTCTACAACAGAATGGAGTTTCTTTCTTATCTTGGAAAGTGTTTTACTGTTGACCCTGCAAAAGATGAAAGAATAGGATCTAGGAACAGAAAGTATGAGCAACAATTTGAGGTATTTGAAAGGTAAACTTCTTCCGTTTGTTAATCTTCTACTCTAATGTACCACTTTTTCTGTTTGCTCGTAGTTTTGAAGGGTGCAATAAATAGTGGAGACAAACAGCTCTATTGTCTGAATAAACAGTGCTGCTAAGACCTACCCTTAAAATTGTTCCAGGATAAAGATCTCTGGTCTGTTTTAGGGTTCTGGATAAGGTTTACATAAAGTACATTGTACCAAAAACCTGGCTCTGTTACAGTAACAATATTTACCTACTTGAAAACTGTGCATGCATCAGACAAAGAACCCCAGTTGAATAGATACCGTTAAAAACTGACAGGACAAGTCTCTTTTTAAAAGCATATGTGGTATTAAAGAAGATTAGCTGGTCATATTACAGAGAATAACATTACTCTAATAACCTGAATGCTGGACCCATCCCTGGTGTCCAGACATTAAATCTAATTGGACTGTAAGAACATGAAATGCAGACAAAAAGGCTAGAGTTTCTTATATAAGATACTGCAATAAGACACATTATTCAGGAGGACTTTTGGTTTGCATACACTAAAGCAGGTAGAGGATTAAAAATATTCATACCACTTAAATATTTGGACCTAAATTTACTCTTTTTCAGGCATGGTGGAATCAAGCTAGAACACTCTAGACTGAGGTATTTCTGCATTCATCTTCGATGTGCGAGTTAATACTGTGGCTTTCTTAAACAGTCAAAATATGACTGCTACGTAGATTAATTTTACTCTAGATTTCCCTTAGACATGAGTGAGCATACATTACTGTTGTGTCTCTCTGTGTTGCTCTGTATTCGACTGACCAATTAATGATGGAACCCCTTTTATGTGTCCTGCCATGGACACAAAAATGAAACAGATGGTTGCCTACATGCACCAGGGCAGCTTTTCTCAACAAAATTGATATTGTAAGACATTATCATATCTAAGTAAATCCCTTTATTAAAATTGGGATTAACCCAGCATTAATATCAGCAGAACACAGCAATATTATAATAGCCTGTTTTCTGCATGAGTTTCAACTGTTTGAAGTCATTGTGTGTTAGTGTGTCGAGATGCACAGTTCTTCTGAAGAGGTTTCGGCATCTTTCCAGGAATCTTTGTTAATTCTTCCTGCTCACACTAGTAGTTGGAGTGCGGATGTTTCTAACACTAGAAGTCCCATAGAAACAAGGATTTTGGTTGAGCTTCTGCACAACTCAATAATCTCCTTTCTCTGGTAAATGTCCATTAGTGCTTTCCTCAGAGAACAATTTAACCTTTAGAGCTAAATTTCAGCTCAAGGCTCTCTGCTGATGACTGTGTTACCTGAAATCAGCAACATGCAGATTATCTGAAAAGAACAATTTTCGTATGGATAGAGACAAAGTGAGTGAGCTACCCTCAGCCAGCCCAGACAAACTGTAGGATTCCGAGGCCATCAGTGGGGGTAACCACCACTTAGTGACATGGCCCAAGTACCCACAAAGACAAGGCCTACCCCAAACAGCCAGTTCCTGCCAGAGCTGCATTCAATTCATGCTACACCCATCAAGGACTACAATCCCCATCACCTTTGCCATTGTTGTGTGTTTATGTGCTTATATGAAGTATTGTAATCTGTGCATTTCTACAGTGCATTTAAAATTGGATGTTGTTGCTGGGATTTTTAGACCCCACTGTCTGTTGACAGAAGATGCTCCCAACTCTAACCCCTAATCATCTCCAGTATATTTACAAGCAAACCTGCTCTTCTTCTAAATCATAGGGCATTAAAGATGAAAAATATATTGCTATTTAACTACCACTACTTTCCACTAAGTGTCACTTTGCAAATTAAAAGCATTTTAAACACATGCACTGCTTTATGATTATGAAAGCATTTTTGTAACTAGGGTTTGAGATAATGAACATTCAGCACTGAACCGTATGGTGATTTATTGTGACTCAGTTTATTGGAAAGGAAATAAAGTAGACATTCTTGCCTGATTTCTTATTTTGTCTCTTATAAGAGAGTCCAATGGAGCTGCCAGTAGTTGACATAAACAGAGCAGGTTAAACAACTGTATAGGATATCAAAAACACTGGTACTGTTTTTATAAATACATTACTGGTTTGATAAAGATGCATTACAAGGCTAACTGGTCAGCTGAAATAAGCAGCGAACAGGTCAAACTACTGTAGCTGGTTTGTGCTATACCTTATTAAAAACATTTCAGTCTTTACTATGGACTCTCAATGTTAGCTATTATCTTAACAAATTAAACTTCAATTTGCATCAATTTAATAACATTTAATAGCACCAATTGGTCCAACTATGTTGAATAATGCAAATTATTTTAACATTACTCTTTCCAGCACCTCCTTTGCTTGCATGTTGAACCTTCAAAAATTACATTTCTAATCATTTAATGAACATAACATGTAGTAATACAAACAGATCCAGTAAATTAAGTTATGAACTATTATTCCTAATGTTTGCCTTTGTTTTAGTGTTGAGGATATTATTGTGTGCTTTTGGCCTGAGCACCAAGTTTCAACCACTGCTGTAAAGGCTGTAAGATAAGAGGACTTATGTTTTCAGTTACCATAGTGTTGACATTTTAATAGTACTTTGACAGCAGTTTGCTTTAGACTGTGAATTGTAGTCTGCTAAAGATTTTTATATTTTGTAAAGATTTCAGTCTATGCAGTACTTTTCTACTTATGCTGATAACTAGAAGTGCTACTTCAACTAGAGCCAAATTTATCCTACCACACCCACCAATGCACAAACACTGATTCAAAGGTCGGTAGTCTACTTGGTGATAAGTGTCTTGCAAAGAGGCACTTCAACATGTGGAATAAAAACGACTCTTATCAGCGGAAGCAGAAGCCTCTCTCTCTTCCATAACATCATTGGATTTTTTCCTTATGAAGCCATAACAGACATTTTGTTTAAAAAACAAAAATAAAACAAAAAATGGCTAATTGCTCACTGTGTCTAATATAGTGGGCTGCGTCCTTCGAAGGACGCATTTTAAGGCCGGTTACGTCACAACGCTACGCGGAGGTTGTCCCATTTGGCAAAAATTCTGAGGACGCTTAAAATGCAGCCTTCGAATGCATCCTCCTTTTACCCGAATTCTGAGGACGCACCGCTACAATCCTTCGTGGCCTCACCTGCAACAAAATTTCCCAAGATGCTTTGGGCGCTTTCTTTCAGTAGTTGAAGAAGAAGAAAAAATAACAAGTAAATAAAAAAAATGAAAAAATAAAATAAACATTTCGAGATCCATTTCCTTTTTTGGGGGGGTTGTTGTATTTCTCAAAGCTCGAGCTCTCGGTTTTTTGGTCTGGGGCTGTTTTTCCCGGGCTTGGGGTAGACGTGATGACGTCGTGTCGCAACCAGGAACTGCTCCAAAGGCTAGACCGTCCCATTTACCAACGGCTGATGATCCTCCGGAGCATCTTCCGAAGGCTGGGTCCTCCTAAGGCTTAGTAGGCAGGGTCCTTCGAACGGACGCAGCCCACTAAATGAGACACAGCTGCTGTCAGTGGGGAATTTCCAAATCAAAAATGCGTCACCCCAAGGGTTTAGAAGGTTGAACACACTTTATTCTATTTCCAAAACCAAAAAAATAGTTTTAAAAATTACCTCAAGCCACTAGACATAACGTTAGTCAATGAAAACTAGAGATTGTCTTTATTTATGTATTTGTTTATTTATTTATTTGTTTATTTCATCTTTATTTGACAGGGAAAGTACATGCAAACATAGTGCCAAAACAGACCAGGTCACTGAAGTGGTAAACATAAAGTCTATAGCTGATGCTAATTTTCAACTCCTATCCCTGGTTGGGCTTTAATACGTAATATATATAAAATACTAAAATACATCAATTTAAAACATATAAATGTGATCAAATTATAAAACTTTCACCATAATCAACATGCAATCATTAAAAATGAGCACATTTTGCGTTTCTCCTTAACCAGTCTTTAAGGCTGGAAGAGAATATTTTAAAAGCAGGTACAGTGTTGATGTCAGATGATAATGAGTTCCAGAGCTTGGAGTCCTTAACAGACAAGACGGTCTGTCCAAAGCTGTACCAGCTGTATTATTAGTAGTAACCTCAAAACACAACTTCACTCACAGCCAACATGACTTTACATCTCTTATTGTTCTTCTGTGGCAAGTATGTGCTTCAGTGACAATTTTTCTGTGCTGACTTGAAATAACTTTATTGACTCAATGTAGAAAACAATATAACCTGTCGTCTTTGCCTTAAGATTTGCTAATAAGGCCTCCTATGTTTGTCGAGGCTTTGTTCACATTGGCTTGAGTTGGCAAAGTTGCTGTCAGTTCAGGTGTCTTTGAATTATCAATTAACCAAAAATGATAAAGGATTTCTTTAGAGTAGCTTAGCAGTTCAACCAATAAAGCTGAGGCCTTTTGAGCAGAAGTTAAGTTTTAAGGTAAGGCATCTTTCAGATACTGTAAGTATGTTAACCTTCATGTGTAAAAATGTGGCTTCATTACAAACTTCAGGTTATGTTTCTGGAAATGACTTTCTACTTACTGGCGATGTTGGGGCAAACATTTATTCTCAATAGAGCCATTACAAAAAAGCTATTGTTTAGTTTATAGAATGAAAACATACAAAGGTTAGCATGTTTTAATATCAAGGAAGAACATTTCAGTTAAGGAAATGTGAACATGAGACTCTCTGATCTCACGGGACAGACTCCGCGTGAATAAATGGATAAGAAATGCAGAATCACCCACGTGAAGGCTTATGTGTGGGAAACTATGCAAGCAAGTGATGGCTGAAGGTCATTTATAGGTCTACATCTTCCTTCTGGCTCATCTCAGATACACCAAAATCCTCATCCATCCCCCACCTTGTCTCTATGTTGATGTTAACAAACAAAGTAGGCCTTCATCCTTTTACCTGTGATGTCTTACAAACGGGATTAGTCCCAGTTTCTCCAGTGAATTCCACAGATGATGTACTAGAAAATCCACAGCTGCTGGCTGATCTGCAGGCCGTGGCCCTCTAATTCATATCCCAAATATTCTGTCGCTCTTATCTAAATGAGCAGCTCTGCGTAGAAAGTGCAACTTCTCCACAACAAGGGAAGTTGTTGGGATGCTGCCATGTGGACAGAGAAGAAGATTAGCAAACAGACATCCACACCAATACATGCGCAAAATTCTTCAGGTCACATGTGTAACATTTGCATATTGCCTAATGATGACAAATATTGGCGTTATATAGATTTATCCATATGGCTCTATCATATGCTTTCCCTTAAACTGTTGGGATGTACAGTACTTTGCAAAAATATTCATATCCTTTAAGTTTTATTTTATGTTAGAACTATACACATCAACTAATTGATTAGTTCTTTGATTTTTTGCTATCAGCAAGCAGAAAGTAATGCATCATTAGGGGCAAAATCATATCTTGTTTCCCAATTTTCTTAAAAATAAAATGTTTATGCATTTCTTTCCAACTGCCAGACAAGTAGGAATGAAAGCGTCTAGTTGTCTAAATCTTTACTCCAATTCTAGTAGGGGTGTAAGAAAAAATCCATTCTGTTGAATATCGTGATATTTTTTCAAATGATAATCTGTCGAGTTAAAATACCAGTATTGTCATACATATTTAGATTAGATATATTCAAAACATTCAACCAATCTCCAATGTCAAGAATATTTATATACAAGCATCTCTTTTATTGGTTTAATTTTTATATAAAACTTGAACCCACAGCCACAAGTTGGCAGCACATCACCTAGGACTGTATTATTCATCTGCTCTGCCCTGCTCACAACAGAGCAACAAGATCCAGTGAGGTTTTCCAGAGCTATATTCTTATAGAAATTACAATAAATCATTTCTGCTACTGTACCGCAATATATAAGGAAAATTGTAATATGGCACCAGTATCGTGATAGTTATCGTTCTGCCAAATTCTTATCAATTCAAACCCCTAATGACATACTCACTTTGAAGATCTACACTAAAAAGAATTTTCTTTAGAAAAAACAGGTCCATTATTCAAGGTTTGAAACAGATTCTGGGTAGATTTAGGTCCAGAATTGATTGGACCAATTGATTTTGAAAAAAACAAAAACGAAATACATTCCAGGTCTGTTTCTTTTTTCTCATTTGAGACACAGTTCAGGAGCTGTTGTGTCCTGTATGAGCTTTGGATTTCTGAGGCTCTGCCAGAGTTACATGGGCCTCTTGACATCCTGTGATTAATGCTCTCCTTCACCTATCTGCCAGTTTTTGTAGATATCAAGTCTTGGTAGGTTTCCATCTGTGTCATGCTCTCTCAGAGAGATTGAACAGTGCTCTGCATATTGGTGACACTCGTTAGATCAAACACAGGTAGACTGTTAACCTATTGGATGCTTTCTAAACGCAGTTTGTTGCAAATTAATATATTCACAATTCACATATGCACTGATCAATGTTTATCTCATTAAAGCCTGATAAAATGAATA
Source organism: Jordanella pulchra (assembly GCA_034780135.1). Taxonomy (NCBI): domain Eukaryota; kingdom Metazoa; phylum Chordata; class Actinopteri; order Cyprinodontiformes; family Cyprinodontidae; genus Jordanella; species Jordanella pulchra. The sequence goes on along the minus strand of JAUZNJ010088587.1, from coordinate 9,737 downwards.
AAAGTTAGTTGTTATAACTTTACGTGTGAAAAAACAAATCTTTTTGATGCGCTCTATCGACAACATTTACTACACCAAGATCAAGCATAACCATAAATAAGTGCAACCAGGAGTCAGATAGCTGTGCTTTATTAAACACTGCAAAGAAGTGAAGACAAATTTCTGAAGCATTGCTGACTCATGCGGTTTTATAGCAGTGGAATCAATATGCCAGAATGAGTCAGTGATGTTTAAGATACAGTGACTAAAATTAATTGTTGCAGACAGCAACCCAAACTAATGGTTCTGGTATCCTCACCTTCCATCCCACATACTCTATGATAAATCACACAAGATAGGGATGCGTTTATAAATGCAGGGGTTGATAAAATTACCTTCAGCAAAGAAGACCCCGTTAATACAATAGATAAAGTAATTCCAGGAAACAAATGTGGCATTCACAGACAGACAGACAAAATACCACAGAGTTCCGGGGTAAAATAGGAGATTTTCCGTCCAGCAGCTTGGATAGTCAACAGAACTCCAATGTCAATCAAAGAAATATGTTCCAATGTCCTAGTCAAAGTCCAGACCACTACAACATAAATATACTCATTGTTTTAAGACAGCTTTCATATAATTACTCATACATACTCTTAGCATGTGACATTGCCTAGTCATTAGTTAGTTCATACTTTGTAAAGCTGTATCACTGTATTTCCACAGCTTCTCATCTTTTATATGTAATTGCTTGATTTTATTTATTTTCCTTTTTAATATTAATAATCTTGTATCCTATTTTTTGACTTTTGTAACGACTTGTCTGTTACAACTGACTGACTGACTGACTGAATCAATCATGTAAAGTTTCCACTTATCTCTTCACTGAAAATTTTTTAAGGAATATGTTCTTAAAAAAATCTGTTTCATTGATTAGAAATGGAAAAAGCTTAGATAAAACCAAAACATACAATATATTGCAGTAAACAAGATAGAAAAAGGGGGTTTACTAGCTTCTCTATAAGCATTAATGTCTCGTTTTTTTCTCACTTTCTTATTTTGTACTCTTTCAACCAGCTGACTGCAAACCCACAGATAAATACAGACCTTTACCAAGCTGTCACATGGTATAGAAGATCAGTGGATCAAGAAGTGACAAAGTTAAGTCTTTTTTCCTGTCCCTTTTTCAAAGGTCACAAGCATTTTCTATCATTAACCAGAAGTGACACAGCTTCCAACAAAAACTGATAGGCAAGGAAAATTCTGTCAACTACAGCCATGGGAGACTTTGTTTGATCTCTCCCTATTTCCCTCAGGTTTTGAACTCCTACTATTGGTATTGGGAGATAAACACTTTCAGTGCTTTTAAGAATCCCACGGTTCCATCTGGGAGTGAGTAGAAGGGACTATATGGACTGATACATGACACTCCAGGATTGTAGATGTCCACTAGGTTTATTAGGTCTGCTCCTTAGAAGAGAGACTTGAGTGAAGAGGAACTGAAGTGATAGGTTGTGACACATCCAGCAACAAACCCTCTCTGGGATTTACTGAGCACTGTCCCTTGGTGTGAAAGAGACATCAGTGATTATGAAGTGGATCATAGTGTGCATTTATGCGTGTCTGTGTGTGTGTGTGGGGGGGGGTGGGGGGGGGGGGGTGGATGTGCATAAGGGATAGCAGCAGGCTGCACTGATTACAGTGCAATTCAAGAGCTAAAATTGCTCCGTGATTCACGGACTGTGACAGCAATCTCTTTCTCGAAGTCAGAGAGTTGTTTTCAGCAGCATATGAATATTCAATGAGATCCAAGAGTGCACACACTGATTATGCAAATACCGTTCGCAGTCCGTCGTTGTGTCATATCAATGAAGCTAACTATGATGCACACAGGTGTTTGTCTTTACTAAATGGACATGTTGAGCATTTTCAGTGCATGTGAAAAAAAACGCCTTTCTTACCTGGAGGAAGAGGTGGTGCAACATGTGGATCATACAGAAGGATGCCAGATGCCCAAAGAGGCCACATGAAAGAAAAAAGAACAGACATATTTATTAGCTTAAGGGTCATTTTTTTTATTCCTTGGAAAAGTGTTTTTTTTAAATACAACCACAAACTTCAATTTACTTTGAAAATGTTTTAATGTGACAGACAACATAAAAATAATTTTCAACAAATTCGGTGAGCATTTCTTTTCAGCTCCACGGAGTAAATATGTTGTGGAAAAGACCTTAGCTGCTAATAGCTTGGGGAGGGCGGGGTACTTGATAGCTTTAAACAGAGAATGAAAACTTTTCTTACTCCTATATGTAAAAGTTTATTAAAACAGTGACCATCTTCAAATATAATTTTGAGTACTGCCCGTGATTCTCTATTGCACTTCAGGCTAGACTTTGAGTGAGCCACTGGACACACAAATATGATTCAATCTAAACTCGGGATCCATCCATCCATCTTCTCCTGCTTAGCCGGTCGCGGTGGGGCCGGCGCTAAAGGCGGGGTACACCCCAGACAGGTCACCAGTCTGTTACATGGCAACACAAAGACATACAACAATGCACACACATTCAGACTGAAGGACAAGAAGCCAGTTAACTTTTGGACCTTTTTGCTGCCTCTCTAATTAACTAATGCTTTCTTTTTCATCCTTCATTCCATGTTAGAATAGATTAAACAGTGATCCAGCTGGACTTACCCAGAGATCAAGTAACATACAGATGAACATCTTTAAGCAGGAGTCTGTTGAACAGAATTTTATGTGCTAATTGGGTTTATACTTATCTACAACTTTGCGCTAGTCTATTGCACCAGATCAGATAGACACATCACATTCACATTTGTCCTTGTGATATGGCAAAATGTAAAAAGCCACATTTCCTGAAACACTGGAGGAAGTTAGTCAATTTATTGCAGATATCAGCAAAAATAGCATCCATTAGTAATTGAGTTGCAGCTTCTAATGTGACTATTAATTACGATGAAAAAAGTTTGAAAAACAAGTAACAAAAAAGTTAAATTCAGTTTCAACAGTTAAGAAAAGAAATACTTCAGTTTGTCATTCTTATAGTGTCACTACCAAATCCATCATGAAAGATTTTTTTTTGTTTGTTTTTCTTTTTGCTTAACTGATTGAAGATCAGGCCATGATAACAGTCTTTAAGGTGATTCTTCCTTTTCTCAGAATGAGAGGCCATGTGTGGGAAGCTGTCAGACAGATGTAGATTCAAGATGGTATTCTGTCATAAACTATTAAGCGTAGAGGTCAGACTAACTTGCCTTTGGCACTTCTTTTCTGTACAAGCAATAGAGCTGATAAAAAAAAGTGATTTTAAATCCTTAGCAGTAGAGTCATCTATTCCAGATAAATGTAACTCAGGTGTTAAAGCATTTCTCACTGTTTCACAGATGTGGCTTCAATTGCTGCTCAGTATGGAGCCCAGATTCCTCTCTCCTTAACTTCTCCTAACTTCTCATTGTAGTTACCCGATGGGGCCTCTCAGGGAGAAAGACAACCTTGAGAGAAGGTATGATCCCCTGTCTGCTATATCTGATAATATTAAATGTCAGACAGAAAAAGTCTGTGACGGATTTCTGCCATTCTATGAACAGGTACTGAGGGCACAGCCTCACCTCAGCACTAAAAAGGAAAACTAAAACAGTTTGTTTTGTTAGACAGAGGACTGGGCAGGGTCAAGACTCCAATGCAAGTGAAACATAGAATTACAAGGAAAAAGCATAAACAGATTGACTGTTATCACCTGAGGACTTTTAGTAATGACAATCTTCACATGAAAAGGCAAGCTGAGATTCTAATTGGTGATAAGTAAGCCGCTCTGTTCTCCTGAGCTCTGTTTATTGGAACGAAATGGCTTTAGGTAGGTTTTTCAGTTATCAGGCTCATCTACTGTGGAACCAACTATGCAGTTTTAGACACACTCTACTTTTAAGACTAGGCTTAAAATGTTCCTTTTTCTTAAAGCTTAGAGTTAAGAGTGGCTCAGGTGCTGAAGGGTTGGCTCTGTTGTTATGTTGCTATAGGCTTAGGCTGCTGGAGGACATGACTAATGACCACTCTTGCTCAAACTGGTACATTCTACTTCTATTCTCCAATTTCACATTATATAATACTCCAACTGTGATGTTCTCATTGTCTTTTTCTCATCATTAGTAACTACATCTGGCCTATTTAGCTGACAAGCACCAGCTGGGCTGCTGCTGTTGACAACTTCATATACAGTATATGAGAGTATCAGGCCTTTTCTACTGTTTAGTCCTATTTCTCTTCTAGAAATAGCTATTGGCTCAGATTTTACTGTAACTAATTGTATATGTTATCATCCTCTTCCATCTTCTTGTGCTGAAAACAGGCTCAGAGCTCATTTTCCTAATGGTTTTTCCCAAACAGAGTCACTTATGGAGCTAGTTTACAATGACCTACAGTATTTCTGGATCAGTGCTGCTATGTTCATCCTGTGTGTCTGCATCTTCCTGTCAGCTGTGGCAAAAGGTCTTTCATATAGATTAAATAGATAGATAGAAAAATTCGTAACCAGTCTGTCAATATGATTAGATTGAATTGAAGTGCATTTATATGTAAAGTAATAAACTAAATCAAATAACTTGTACATACAGAATTTCACAATCTAAGTCAACAGATCACAGTATTATTTAAGGGAGAACCCAAGTTGAACAAATTATACAATTATCTGTGTTACAACTAAAAGATTAATAAATGCATTGGCATGGTTTGTGTATTATCTTATTTCACTTCGGAGAACAGCATCTCAAGATCATGAATGAATTGTGAAAAGGTTACTTCCTCTGACAGACAGAATAGGGAAGGTTAATGAGAAGGCCAGGGAGAAGCTGTGCCAGATAGCTGGCATTTAATTATTGCCAGCATTTATATTGAGAGGTTATGAGCCTCTTGTATTTTTTTTAAAGGTCCTCACTGTGATATTTTGCAACCAAGCTTGATCATGAGAGTCTTGTGGAAAAAAATCCACAAAGAGAGCCTTTATGTTTTCTTCTTGCCCTGTAGGTGACTGATCTAGAGAAAAGTATTATCCTACGTCTGAATCAAATATGATCCACCTTATGTGAATAATCAAAGTATGGCTTAAGAGAAAGTTTAGGACAACACAGCTTAGATTTTTTAGGCCTAAAGAAAACTACAATTTACACCAAAAAAAATGTTGTGTTTCAGTATAAAAATTGCCATTAGTGTATACAGTGGATGGATGTGACTTTTAAAATATACACACAACCAAATTTTCAAGACTCAAAACAGAGATTATGACAACCTCACTGTGTTTTTCCTCTCCACAGAAGCTACATCCGGCCTCACATCTCACATCGTCTCATACTATCTTCCTGGCAGAGCCAACAGCTGATGCTGAGCCACTGCTTGGTTTGTAGAAGGCCCTGTGTTAGAATAATGTTGTAGTGTTTTTATCTAATGTTTGCTTAGAGTATTTTTAGAAATGATAGTGATGTGTTTTTACTTTACCTTGTATTAGTTAGATACATTTCTTAATGTGCGTATATATTCTTGAAGAAAGGAGACGACTTCAAATTCCTTCAGTCTGCATCACCGTGAGAAGAGCCTAAGGATCCTTTTCCCATGTGCTCCAAGGTCATAGGTGTAACAGATGTATGATATGACTACACTGAGACTTTGTTTGGACGATCACCAAAGTAGGAGACTGAGAGGGAGAGGAAATTGCTCCGGGATCCATATCATGAGACATGTTCCTGAGGCGAAGGGTTAATGATGACTGCCCGGTTTCTGAGAGTTGCCAGTCCCGATAAGAAGGAGGACATCCTGTGTGGAGAGCTGAAGGACAGTAGAGCTATAATAAATCAAAGCTGGACTTGTTTCTATCCTGAAGGAGCAGGATTGGTTGTTTGATCATATATTTAAGATATGTACATCTGTTTTTGAAGCCCCATCCTTAGAAACATAGTAATAGGGTTCCACCCCCTTTTGAATGAATAAATCTGTAGACTGAGGCCATATGAACCCAGAACATACAGAGGCAAGGGTCTGTGGTTCTCCGTCTGCAGGTAAAGATAATCTTCAATTCTGGTGTCTTCTTTTAATTCTTAAGTGAATGAACCTAATACCCTGTATTTTACTTTAACCCTCTATTTCTGTAAGCTATGCAACAGCTTACATGTGTGCTCTCTTTAATCCAATATTAGTCAAAAACAGTCTCAGAACCCTTCTGCTAGTTGTTTTTACTTCCTAGATACATTAAAACCATTAAAGAAACTAGTACTGCCACTAACTTTTGTACTTTTTTTTGACATAAAAAGTGCACCCGGGTCACCTTTTCCACCCGATATGGCTTTTCACACTGAACATGGTTCTGCTGGAAATTTCTTTCTGTTAAGTGAGAACATTCCTTTCCATTGTTTCTATTTACATGTTCACTTGGAGGAATTTCTACAAATGTAATGACACAAAGCAAGCACTGTCCACTGTCACAATATTTCCTAATATGGAAGGTATTCTTCCTGATTTGGATAATTAAGTGAACTTGACCACACGGTTTTATAATTATGATCAAATGAAATGCAAGCAATGGAGTAGTATGATTTGATTATACTGACCATTTTTGTCAAGTGCCTTGATATCCTGCACTTCAGTAGACTGGAAACACTGAGCTTTGGGATTGTAGCCTTGTCCTATACACCGCAGCCACAACCACAACCACAGTTTTAATGCCCTTTAGATATACACTGCTACCTTCATCACAACACTTAATATTACACATACATACACAATGCCTAGGGGTATTTTTGTATGGCACTTAGACACATTGTTGAACACACCATAGTCTTTTTTTCAGATTTAAGACAGAGTGAGAGAGTCAAGAGAGTAAGAAAGGAGACCCAGAGAAAGCTGCAGGCAGCCAGAGTGGCGGAAGTCATGGAGCAGAATCAGACAAAAGGACATGAGAGGCTGCAAGATTACATCATGTAGGGCTACTGTAATTCTAAAGTTTGCTTAGGATAGTGGTTAACAGGAATATGTCCATTAAGCCCGCCATGTGAGTCTAATATACTGCTACCTGTGGCCAGAACACAGAACTGCAGCACTCTTCTGCTCGTTCTCATAGCTCGCGCTTGCGGTGGACTCACTTCTCAATGAAGAGAGGCTAGAATTGGAGAAATATGCTATCTCTTTTAAACTTTGATTAGAAATCTTGCTGCTTTGGATCACATGAAGGGTTTTACCTGCATTCAGTGGACTTTTAGATAGAAAGAATAACAACAGCCCAGCCTTGATGTAACAAATGCATGAACTAGTTTTCCAACATCACTCTTTAACAATATATTGCTATAGTCAATATACTATCACTTACACATAGTTTAAAATCCAAAATCAATAAAAATAATCCTATTGCATGGAATGGTGCATTTTATTAGTTGTTTAGAACATAAGTACTGTACATAAGTACAGATTAAAAAAAAAACCCTGCACAGAATATTTCTAATTTTAGCAATGAAATAAGGATATTCTAGAAACCTATGTATTATGGGATTTAAATGACAAGTCCCCATCATAAATGGTACTAAGGTGTTTTACATTATCACAAGTCAATTTAATGCCATCCAGAGGTGACTATATAACCAGCTTCTTTTTCAAAGACTGCAAGGTAAAGACCACCAGTTCCGTCTTGAATTCAAAAGTACATAATTTCAATTCCTCCATGTTTTTGGTTCCAATACATACCCACAGTCTATGGAACAGGTTAGATTAATCTAGATTTATAAACAAATATAGCTGAATATCACCTGTTTAGTCAGAACTAATTCCATACTATCTGATAATTTTACCAAATAAAGCCTTTTTTTTAGCAAAGACATTAACCCTAGTAACCAAATAATGACAATAAACAAACTTAAATCCCATAGTTCACTATTTTAAGCCTTTCTATAAGAATATTCTGATCAGTTTTATTAAACGACTACTAAAACCAAACCGGAAAACTACAGACACGAGTTACTAGATTACTCGTAAATTTTCCGTTTCCATGATCATTCTCTAAGTTTTTAACAGATTATGCTGCTCAGTGGGCTAAACATAGCGAAATAACACTCAACATAAATTAGCACCAAAGCAGAATCTGTGATCAAACACTAACTTTAGCCTCATTGGCATATTTTCTTCCCTTAATTAAAGAAAGGGTAGGTAAGATTGTTAACAATATGTTCAATGAACAAAGCTGCAGAGGTTTTCAGATGGAATTGACAGGATAACATTATTTGTTTCACCCCCCCAGAAGGGGAAGCCATGTCAAAAATTGCTTCTGCATGTCAGCAAAATACTTTTTTTTTGTTTTTTTATTGACTGCTTGTGTGATTTTGCTCAATAATTTCAAACATATGTGAGGTGTGTAAAGTGCTCATTTCATTCAATATGAAATGATGATACAGGGTGATGTGGACCAAACATCCGGACACAAAGGAACACAAACAGAGGCTCTCCCAATCAATCTGTCTGACAGCCTCTGCTGGGCATTATTGGAGAGAAAAAAAAAACATGAAGAAAATCAATAGGCCAGTGGCCACCTTGAAATAGCTGCTGCTCTGCAGTCACACATCGTTTCTGCATGTGCACCAGAATCTGTTGGAAAACTACAAAAAAAATGTTTTACGAAGAAAGTAGAGCTCCAGAGGCACTTGGTATTACACATTCATTTGAGTACACCTTATGCAATAAAATGTGAAACACGCAGTGGCATGAATTTTAAAAGTGTGGCTCAGAAATAGAGATGCATCTTCCTCCACACTGCTGAGCACGCAAGCTTGAATGAAAATGAATTGAAGGTGTGAAAGAAGCAATTACCACATATGTTTCCCTCGAGGCAATACGCCCACTTGAAGATGTTTTGTCTAAAGCCATATCCCTTAAGAAAAATAAAATATCTACACCAGTGCCAAATGGTGGGCAGAGCATTTAGGGACAGAGGGAGGAGCAATTTAAAAGCAGTTTATTCACACATAGAGTAAACATCATTCAAACAGCAAGGAAATTATTGGCTATCTCTCTATGATTAAGCAAAGCACTAAACTTTCTGTTTTTTCAACAAAGACTGACTTTAAAGATCCTATATCATGCTTTTCTAAACCTTTCAAATCAAGTTTGGGTGTATACATGACAAAATAGTGCCTTTGGCACTGGGGGGTATTCATTTGTAATGAAATATTGCTGCCATTTTCTCCAACCAGAATAAAAGGAACCTGCTCTCAAAGCGATGCAGCCTAAAGCCGTATGACTGACGCACATTTTATGACGAACTGCAAATTAGAGTGAAAATAATCCTGTAGAGCATCACTTAGTGCCTCGCAACCCCCTGGGAATTTCTGACCCCCACTTTGGTTAACCCCAGATCTATAACATACGTCCCTTTCATCTACAGAAATGATAAGACTATCTAGGAATGAGACCTCTCTTATTTATTTAGACATTTTCAGTGTGGGATTAAGCAAAAACTGACTTTTGTTGTAAAACCAGCATATTAGTCTCAAAAGCAACAAGTAGAGCTCAATGTCGACAGTTAGCAGAAACAGTTTAGAAGCAATTGGATAACAATGGATGTAACACAAAACCATCTTTTTGAATTAAACGAAATCCCTCAGAGCTGATTGTTGTTGAGTGTTCAAATTTATACAAAGTATTAATCAAACCCATCAAAGTCATCATCCTCTGTTTCTGAATTAAACAGCTGCGCTAACGCAGACATGCC
>JAUZNJ010088576.1:0-22814 GCA_034780135.1 Jordanella pulchra | reverse complement strand
TAAACACAGAGTCCGCCTCCTCGGCTCTTACCGCTGAGTTCTTTGTTTCTGTCGGCGCGGAAAGTAGCTAGCCCCTCAAATAATCAAAGGAAATCCTCCTTATAGCATCCTCTTTATCAGCTTTTATCTTGCTTTTTTAAAGATTTGTCTTCATCTCTTTTTAGCTTGGAAGAGCTCCTTTCCATCACCCTAATTTTTAGCTCCCTCCACAGGTTATTTTTCAGATTTAAGTCTGGTGTCTTGGCTGGACGTCTTCAAAACGTTGATATAGCCATCAGGAAAACTAAAACAACTCACCTGCTCAGTTGAATGATTAAAAGTATGAAGAGTTTGGGCCTGACTGTAAATGGAAAGAATGAACGCTTCTGATTAGAAAGCAAATCAAACATTGTTCAAAATGGAAATCTGGAAAGTGTGGCAAGCATTTGTATTCTGCACTTATACACTGTGATGCCACCAGTGCAACCAATGAATTCCAGGGGTGCAGCTGGGAAGCTTTATGTGGTTCAATGAGTGTCTAACTACCGCGGTTCTGGTTCTGGATCTGTTCTAAACGTTATAGGAATCATGTGACCTGTGGTGTCAGTAGTGAGTCGAACTGAGAATCTGAAACCAACAGTCAGGCCGTTCTGTGTCGGACTGTCGGCTTCAAACCCTGAAATATCGGCAGTTGAGGAAATGAAACGTGTTAAAGTTCAAGGGGTGTGAATACTTTGGAAAGGAGACCTGCTGTGATGTTGGATAACAATGGCTGCTGCCGTGACGTCTTCCTCTCTGCTCTGTGTTTCCTGTAGGATCCAGGCCTGTGGATGAACTCCTCTGAACATCTGATGAGGTGAGGATTCCTGGAGCTTCTCTGGTTTCTGGCTTCGTTTCACTTTAACTTAATGATGAAATGTTGTTTCCTCAGCATCCCAGTGGAACCCGACCCACAATCCTTTATGTTCACCGACTGTCCGACTCAGACAGAAGGTAACGGATCGACTGTGCAACAGGAGGTCTGCAACCTGCAGAATCCGACGAGCCGTTCTGTCCTCAGTCCAGCTGAATAAAACTTATTTAGAGCAGAAATTGTTACGAGTTCATGGATAAAAAAACAAGATTTGTTTTTTAAGGAATCGATTTTTAACATTTTTTGGTTTAAAAAAGTTACCTTTTCTTTTAAGGGTTCCTGACAATTGGTGTAACAAAGGATTATTGTTTCCAACCTATACGACACATTTGTTTTCTCCGAGAAATTTCATTTGCAAAATATTTTCCCTTTTTTTTTCTTGAATTTAATAAGAACTGAAAAATAACTCTATAGAAAGCCAGCCACTAAGGCTCTGAGGTTTTAATGTTTATTTACCCCCCCGACAGTATAAGGCAGAAACACTGAAATGTGTATCTGTGATTCAAAAGAAAAAAATCGGTCCTCGTGTGCCCGGCCTTTTGAGTATCGGTGCACCGCTGCTTCTTTAGGGTGAAATATTCGGATCCTCTGTGGGAGGAGCCAGGAGCCGCGGGTTGCAGACCTCCTGATCTTTGAGCATCAACCAATAGTCTGTTTAACGAGACTCAGAACTACTTTGGCTTCAACTGTTTTCCAGGTCAGGACGACGTCTGGTTTGCCGACTATGAAGGTACCGGCGATGACGATATGCTGTCAGAGGCGGCGTGGAGGAACCGCTACCTGATGGACTACGATCCTCTCAACCAGCTGCTGGTGTGCATGGTCTGCGGGGAGCTGCAGTACTCCCACGGCCTGGAGGCAGTGAGGGCCCACATCGACGAGGCGCATCCTCTCACCCTGAGGCTGGAACCCAGAGACAAACAGAAAATCCTGGAGGCCTGGGATGAGCAGGTGTCCCAGCGGGAGCGCTTCTTCAGCAGCCAGCTGCAGCAGCACTGTGGGCCGACAGAGGGTGAGCCGTCGGCACCTTCGCCGTAGTTAGAGACCGCGTCCACATGTGATCGGGAGGGAAAAACACAACGAGAAGCAAGGAGACCGATAGAAACAATGCTGCTGACTTCCACCTGAACAGATTCGCTCCGATTGGTCCACTCCACTCTTGTTCTTTCCTTTCAATGATATCGCAACAAATTTCTCTCCATACAGACCAAAGAAACACACCTGGGCTGAAACAACCAGTCGGATTAATCGTAATTTATGGATTATTGAAATAATTGTCAACTAATTTAGAAACCGATTAATCGTTAACTGGAGTATAGAAAGTAAAACATGCCTTTAGCTGGTAGAGCAACAAACTTTTATGTTACAAAACTGTAAAAATAAAAAAAGAATCCATCAATCTGCTCTATGCAGCGCTCTTCAGGTGGAAACGTTTGAGCTTCACCTGGTTTAGATTCTGTAAAACATCTTCATTTAGGAGCCTTTTGTATCTGATTATTAATCGAATAATCAAAAAAATAATCAACAGATGAAGCGATGAGTAAAACGCCCTACTACAGACACCAATATCACTATGATCAACAGATTATTATAAAATGAAAGAACCCTTTGAAAGAAATGAGTGGGTGACGGGAAGAGGTTTTAAAAATGTTAATGTTTCATATGATCATTAACCAGAACCTGCCTTCACAGACTTACACTGCAAAAAACAATCTAAAAAGGTACGATCTGTGTATTCACCCTTAATATGAGCAGGTAAATAAAATAATCTGATTGTGGACGGTGTATTTCTGCCCTTAAAACAAGGTAATTAGATATTATCTACTTCAAATAATGTAGTTTAAATATAAATTATCTTATTCCATCTGTAAATAAATATCTCTTATTGAAATGCTTAAATAAAAATAACATGATACATTTATTCATAAAAATTGATACCCTTAGATTTCAATTCTTGAAAAGATGATTTAGATCAAATCTGACTGTACTTGTGATGCGTACCGTATTTTCCAGTCTATAAACTGCTTCCTTTTTTTTCCACGCTTTGAACCATGTGGTTTATGCAACGATGCAGCTTTTCTGTTGAGCTTTCTTTAACCACCAGGGGGCAGAAGTCAAAGAAAACCAAGGAAGAAGGACAGGAATGTGCTAGCACATGCTAGCAGCAGGCCCGACAGAAAACAAATGTCCCAAATTGAAACAGTTTGACATTTATTTGCTGCATTAAAGCTGTGGAACCAACAAAGAGACTGAGCAGCTCCTGCAGAGCTGAAATAACGAGCTGATGAAGCTCCAGCTTTGATTAGAAGATCCCACTGCAGCGAGCTAACAAGCTAACGGGAGCTAGCATTCTTTTTTTTTTTTAGTATTGCAAACAAAAAACATTGAACACTAATAATTACAAACAGATAAAATCTCAAAGAACATAGAACATTTATTTTGCTCGAGGGCTGCAGTTCTTTAAGGGCAGTTAGGATTTAAGATAGAAGGTAATAAAATCTGGGTTTTATTGTAAAAAAGGTCTAAATATATTTACCATAAATAATAAAGTTAAAAACATATAAATTCTGTTTTGACAAGTCAATTCTCCATCCTAAACAAAGCATCCTTTTTGGGAGCTGGTGTTCTTCTTCGTCCCTACTGTAGGGGTGCTCTGTAGAGCTCCCCCTACAGGTTTGGTTGGGGACAGTTCAGTAAATATCAGCAGCTTAAAGCTCAGTGTGGCTTATATTTGACCTTGTTTTTTCTTTAAATGTTTGTGTGATTTGTGGTGATGTTCGCTCTATATTCCAGAAAATACGGTGTGTGTAACATGGAAGTTATGTTTTTTATACTTTGTTTTCTTTTGTTGTTTTTTTCAGAAACATACAGAACCTGATCCATGAATGAAAGATGCTGCAGATTCAACTGGAAACCAACTTCACAAAGGAGACAGAAAAAGAAAAAATAGTTTCTTCTTTTAGCCATTTTTTATTTTATTTGCAGGACTTTTTAAAAAATAAAAAGTTTGAAGAGATTTCTTCCTGAATCAGCAATCCCCTCCTTCCCTGACGGGTCACACCGAGGTACCGACCCGTTTAAATCCTGCGAGGCTCAGCTTGTTGGTTCTGATCCTTCAGGTTATTTCCATGGAGCACGAAGAGGAAAAACATTCCAGGTTTCATTTGACTCAAGTTTCCTGGTTGGCTTCCCTTCGGGTTTTTGTTTGTGAAGTTGTTGTTTTTTTTAAGAAGCATTTTTTGCATCGTGCTGCTTTTTTAATCCCATATTCTGTATCTGATCCTGTTTTAATGTTGGAGGCAGCTTCTTTTCTTCCAAACCCTTCAGGGGTTTTTCTGTATATATCCTTGTCTTTGTTCATTACTAATATATTTTTAAATCTAATCTATTGTTAAATCTCCTTAATTGTGATTATTAATTAATGTGGGGTAGAGGAGTCCAGTCTCGTTTGTATTAAATCTGTAAAGATCTTTCTGCATGAGTAGTAAACGGTTGGATCCATCCTGCTTTTTTGCTTGTTTCCTCTTTAATCTGATGAAGTCCAACATGCTGTGATGTTTCTGTTGAAGCACAAAGCTGAGAACTAAAAGCACAGCGAAGAAGAAGCACGACTGAACTCGATCACATTTGAATGTAACTCCAACTCAATGACATGTTTACCTGTTTGAAAACATTCTTTAAATGCCTTTTCCAGTAATAAACTATTTCTACTTTTTACTTGTTTTTTTTACTTTATCCAACAAATATTATTTATACAACTTGTTCTTTTTTTTTTTTTTTAGAGCGTCTTTCATTCTACGGCTTTAAATTTACCAACTTGAGCCCAAACTTCAGGCATAAAAAACTAAATATTCACCAAGGTCTTGATGTTTTCCATGAATATATTTGGAGAAAAGACACATTTTCTTTAATAAATATCTTTTATTTAAGTTCTGTTATTTTTACAGGATATCTGCTCTGAATTCAAAAGCAGGAGTGCACCGATTGCAGTTCGCAGGCAGGTCACCGATATTTAATACAGCTTTACGTTTCAAACTTTGATCAATGCCAATTTTTATTATAATAGCTTTTATGGGATTTAACTTTCAGTGTTTTAAACAAACAATAGCTACTTCTTTTAACCGTCTAATGAGGTTAATTAAAATACGTAATTTTCTTGCCTCAGAATTGATCAAAAACGATTCTTTTATCTAGAAACTCGCCACATCTGCAGCTCCAAATAAGTTGGCCAGTTTAACTGCTGGGATCTGTCTAATAACTGGACCGATCTAAAAGCTGAGGCCAGAGCGAAGCAGGAAATGTTGCTGCACAGTAAAAACACCCGTTTCTTCCATCTCTAAGCTGAAGTCTTCTGCATTCTGAACACAACCGTTTGTTTTATCAACGAATCTGAGCGTTAAAATCTGTTCCCAGATCTTCAGACTTCAGTCGATTCATTTTAGGCTGTTTGCTCAGAGCTGCTTCTGTTGCTCAACAAGCAGATATTTTATGGGGAGACATTTGTTTCAACATTAATAAAAGCAAAGATCAGCTTTCAGACAAAGAAAATGGAGAAATTCTCCAACAGGTTCAAGGTTGGCGGATCACTGTCACTGCGAGGACAGAAACACCAAACCACAGAACCGGTCCTCTGGTCGTTTCACAGAGCTCGTTTCCTGCTCCGTCCTTCAGAGTTCACTGCTTCACCCCCTGCCTCCTCCTGGACTCCTCCTCCACCACAGCTTCAGGTTCCCCGGCAGACGGCCGATCCTCCCTCTCTGGGTGGGCTCTACGGACCGACTCGCCGTCCGCCGCCCCCTGCAGCTCCCCGCTTCCAGCATCCAGGCGGAACAGGGTGGGAACTTGGCCCAGGATGGGATTGTGCTGCTGGAGGCCACAGATCCACTGGTTCAGGGTGGCCTGGTCTCCCCGGCCGGTCATACACATGGCGAAGATCGGACCTTCGTCCACTGAAAAGACAAAACCCCAGTGGGTCACGCAGCCCTCAGACCAGGATCCGCTTCCACGGCGGCCGACTTACGGTCGTCCACATCGAAGTTCTCCTCGTCGCCGAGGTCGCGGTCCAAATCCAGATCCAGCTGCAGAGGGTAATCCAAACAGCGCTCCGGGTCGACGGCTTCCTCCGCCTGCAGGAGGAGAGTAACAGCAGAGAAGGCAGTAGAAGGTAAGGAACCGGTCCGATATCAGCAGAAAACCGACATCATAATGGACGAACCTCCATCTAAAACATCTGACCTGGTAGAAAAACTCCACTGCTGTTGATAGATTTTATGCTTATATTGATTAATCCACTACTGAAATTAACTTGAATTAGGAGATAATTAATTAAAATGAATTAACTGCGTCTCAGAAGTTAATGACACATATTTCTCCTTCTATTCATTTATAAATACGGTTATTTTCTCACCTTTAATTCATTGTTTGAATGTGATTTTATTGTGAAGGTTGCAGGTTTAGAAAGACCGGGTGGATATTTTTAGGAAAGTGTTTTTTTTCTTTATTGGCCAATAAATACATGATCCTTCAGATCATATGAAGTGCACCATTGCTGCTCCCTCTGTTCTCCATTATTAATGTCTTCTTTGATTTCTTAATATAGGTTGTTTTGTTTTTTTAAATTGGTTTAAAATTTCACAATGTGTCATTTTTATCATGTAGATGGACTAAAATAATATTTTAAAAAATGCATCACTGTCTAAAAAAATAAAATTAAATCAGCAGCACATATCTGGGATCTGCTCGCCTAATGTCACAATAATTGGTATTAGAAGCTTCTTTTAATTAAACAGGATTTAAAAATGTGACTGTATATTCCGATATTACAACAACTGATAGGACAAATATCGGTAAGAATCTGAATCGGTACATCAGGCTTTTTAAAGATCGGCCAGAAGACTGCGATAAAAGCATTACTGGTGTATTTAGGGTCTTTCTTTAGCAAAAACTGAAAAAACTTGCTTCAAACCTGCAGGATCAGATCTATAATTAAAACGTCAGACGGTCACATTAAAACATGTTTAGTTTGAACACAAACAAACTGCATCAGTAACGTATTCATGAACTGGAAACATGGCAGGAAATGTCCAGACCTTCTGGTCAGGGGGGGTGGGGTCGGCTCTGAGCACGTAGTAGTAGACGCAGGTCTTCCTCAGCCACAGGGGGAAGGGCCCCTCCACAAACAGCGGCCTGTCTGGGTTGTGTTTGGCCAGCAGCTCCATCTGACCGGGGCTCTGGATGCCTGAGGAACAAACGCAGCACATGGAGGAAGAGTTCACGGCTTGATCTTCTCACTAAACACGACTCTCGGCTGAAGGTCCGTACCGACGATATGTGGAAGATCCATTTCTTCTCCGCTTTCAGTGACGTCGGTGCAGGGCAGCTGTCCGGAGAGCAAACACAGACTAAACCACAAAGCGAATGTTTTTAAAGCTGGGAGATCAACTGTGTTTTCTCTTTATTCTGCTTAATGTTAGGAATCAGGGGTCCGGGACCCCAGGGGGCCACTAATCGTTATAATCTAACCCCTGAGATATATTGTAGAAAATATAAACCTGAAATTATAAAATGTCTCATTAAACTGATATTTATAAAATTATTTTTTTCCAACCAGAGTGAAATAATTTCCTGGGGCTCCAGTCTGTCTGGGAAGCTAGGCTAAGCTCGGCTCTACCTGGTAGACGGTCACTTTAGCATCCAGGTCGTTGGCCATGCGGGTCAGGCTCAAGCGAGCCAAGTCCACGGGGTCCTCGGGCAGCGGCTGGGGGACGGGGAACGGGTTGATGTGCTTGAACCTGGGGAACCAGTACATGATGCGCTGGTACTTCCTCATCGGGTGGCTCTTCTCCCCAAAGATCTGGACCAGCAGGACTTTGGTCTCAGTGTTCGGCATTATACCTAAAAACACAAACAGGGACAACAGAGCCTTTCATGTAGAGCTACGGAGCTACATTAGGGCCAAAAATTTGCTCAATTCTTCCAAAATAATTTGAAACAAAAAATGATTTAAATGAAAAACATTTTAAAAACTGAAAAGACAAAAAATTCAGATCATATCGGAGAAGTTATGAACTATTTTTATTTTTTTTTGGGGGGGGGGATTAATGTGGCGTAAAACTGACGGTACGTTTTGCTGCAGCGTCGGTCTTGTTTATAACAGGAAGAATCCAGCATCCGTGCTCCAGTAGGTCCACTGAATGAGCTAATCCAGGATCAGTTTCACAAGCCGGACGCACGCCGCCATGCAGGTGCGCTAACGGCCGCCGCTGGGGGGGGGGGGAACTTCCATGTTGTCCAGATAGGATTTAACTCAAATGAATTAGTCGACCTTTTGATGAATTCTCTCGATCATGTAAACATCAAGTACCGACGGTGATTTATCGACGCTTCTAATTCCCACGGTTCCTGAAGACAACAGCTTTGGATTTTCTCAAGGATTTCTAAGCTGTCAGCCATCATTCAACTCCCCATGGCATCTAAGCCCCCCCCATGCTGACGGGCCAGTGGTTTTAAACTGAAGAAAAACAAAATGTAAAATAAAAACAAATAATAATAATATTTTAAATAATATTTTTCCTTAATAAAAGGAACAAAGGGTTTATTGAAGCATTTTAAGGCCCTAGCGTAGCTCCACAGGGAACAGCCAGATCCAGCAGGAGCTCCTACCCACCGTAGTTCTCCATCTGCTCCAGGATCTGCACCCCACACTCCTGCTGTCGGGGGTAGTGGTTGAACATCCGCTGGATGAAGTTTCTGGGGACAAACACCTCTTTGGGGAAAACGTCCAGCAGCTTGTTGTAGACGCTCAGGTCTTTCTCCACTCCGAACTCGGACATCTTCCTCAGGGCGGTGTAGATGAACTCCACGTGGCCGCGCCGCCTCACGTCCCTCTTGGTGAAGACCTCGATCACTTGGTTGAACGTGGCCTTGGTTTTGGCCTCTTTGGTCACCTGCTCAAATAAATCCTCCTGTGTGGCCAAAGACTTTGGCCTCTTAGCCTCGTCGACAAACCGCTCAGGAACGGCGCGACTCTTCGCAGACGCCGGGCTGCAGCGAAAATGCCTCGCCGCCTATAAAAGAAGGCCGACAGGAAGACGTTAACGGGAAAATCCAGCCTGGAGCCCCTGGAACTACGCGGCCTCACGTGGACCGACTGGTTCATGTCGACATTCTTTGCATTATTCAGATTTCTCTGGGATTTTTGCCCCTTTTGAAATAAATGGAGAATTTCCTGCTTTTTTCCTTCAACCACTTCAGCAAACATCCAGGGAACAGAAACCGTCAACCTTCAAAATGCTCCAAACCCTTTGGGCTATTTTTCAACATTCAGCTACTTTATGTCGTTCATGTTTTCCACCGTAGAGATGAAAGTTTCATGCAGGATTTTTAGTTTTACAGTCTAATTAATGATGAAATCGTCAACTGTCACTTCAGCTTTTTGCATCAAATTCTTCTGACTCGTTTAGATTTCACTCGTTCTACAGATTATAAAACAAAACGTAGATATTTTCCTACGGGTTCAGAAAATGTGACCCTTATTGTTGTAGGAGTTACAGACTTCTGGCAAATCTGCCCCGACCAACGGAAACTGAGTCTTTACTTCAGTGTGTGATAATTACAGAAACGTTATTTATTATCATCTTTGAACTGAAACTTTGCCTCTTTGTGTTTGTTTGGCCTTAAAAACAGTCACTTATAATCACATAGGAGCAGGTTTCAGATCTTTGCACTACGGCAGCTCAGAGCTGACAAACTAGCAACTAGAGATCGTCGTTATATTGTGAGGTTATGTCGAAATAAAATCTGTAACCTCTACAGATTATCTGGGGGGCAGTTGATGTCGCTGCAGTCTACAGTCTGACCACTAGGTGTCGCAGAAAATTACAGACTGTACCTTTAAGATGAATGTTCTGCTGATTCTTTAAATGCTCCATAAGTTTTGTCTTTTTATGTCGAATTCATTTTTTGGTTTATTTGAAATTCTTTTACTCTTGATCCTTTTATTTTTTACTGAATCTTTTAACTTTTTTCTAAAATGTTTTAATATGTTTTTCTACAATATCTTTCCCTGAATAACAAACATCTGTTTTAAACATTAATATCTGTTCAATATCAGCGAATAAACTGATATCGGATTTTATCGGCCGACATCTAAAATCTCCAATATTTTCATGCTGATAGAAAATCTCTGATTCTGTTGAAAGTTTCTTCTATCGTGACCTTTGGAGGTCAGGATAACGCGCAGTAAGGATGAAAATATGAGGAGAAGCTGGTTTCATAAGTTTTACATTAAAAGAAAACTGGTTGGAACATTTTTGGTTTGTTTTCATTAATCTTTTAGTCATGAAAACACCGGAATGTACACAGAACTGTACATTGTGTTTATGTATTTATAACATTGTTTTAGTAGAAGATGTTGTTATAACTCAGTCAGTATTTTACTAAATAATTCTTAGTCTGGAGAAAAACTATGATAAAGTATTACCGCTATGATAATTAATACAACTGGTTACAGATTTGTAGATTCCCTCCCAACCTGTGCAAACATGTCCAACACTGAAAGAATTAAACTGTAATTAATTGAGTTGCTTTTAATGAGAGAAAATAGTGATTCTGATTTAATGTATGTTGAAGATGTGATGACTTGTGGTCCAGTATCATGAGGAGTAGTTTGGTCCTGAGCCGTTAGCTCACCTGCTGCTGTTGCACAATAAGCTGGCTGGGAGGCAGGGAACCGAACCGGACCGCGGTCCGGCCCGGCCGAACCAGGAGCAATAGACAGCGGGAACACTTCATCCTGTCAGCGCGACCATCCGGGATAAATCTGAAGATAAAAGGACAAAAGCTCCGCTGGTTCCGAGGATGAAAGCGACAATGATCGGCCACACTTGGATGAACTTTCTTTAAGCAGAACAAACATGTCAAGTGGAAAATGTCACAAAAATATGCTTCGGTTATGTTTAAATATTCTGATAAATATTCCTCATTTATCCATCAGACTGAAACTTAGAGCTGTTCTAAAACCGGCAGAATGAAACAAACATGTTTTATATAAAGTCTCCTTCAAAACTCGCTTCAAACGGACGCATCCATGTTGGAAAGCCGGCGAAACATCCTGGTCCCACACATTTATTGTCCCCCGGAAACAACAGAAACACGACGTCGAGAAATCGTTCCCCAAGACGTCTAATACTTTCAGCTATAAAAAAGGATCAAATATGGCCTTTGATTAACTAGTTTAAATAGTTACATTTTTATTACAAGTATAACAAGAAACTTGTAAACTAAGAATAAACAAATAATAAATAATTATGATTAAAAGACAGAAATAAAGAAAATTTAAAAAATTAAATGTATTCCTTATACCAATTTATTACCATTTAAATGTAAACGCTCTTCTTTGCTTCTAATATG
This sequence comes from Jordanella pulchra, assembly GCA_034780135.1. Taxonomy (NCBI): domain Eukaryota; kingdom Metazoa; phylum Chordata; class Actinopteri; order Cyprinodontiformes; family Cyprinodontidae; genus Jordanella; species Jordanella pulchra. The sequence continues at coordinate 11,512 of JAUZNJ010088576.1, read as the reverse complement.
TTCACATTGATAAATATATATTTTCTGACTCTGTCATCAAATGCAAAATCCCCCAAATTTAATTTCTTTTTTACTCATTTCAGAAACTGAAAATGGTAAAGATCCATTTCACAGAATAAATCATTCAAGTAATAAATTCTTCTACATAATCAAAATCCTGAATTTATTGTTGAAAAGATTACTAAACTATAATTTACAATTTAAAAAACATATTACTAAAGATTAAAACATTCAGTTTTAATCAAAAACTTTAACCTGTGGTTCTGCAATGATGGTGCAATTTCAGGTCATCTGATTGGTTGATTCTGGTGTGTGACATCATCTCCTTTCACTGTAGATCAGGATCTGCAACCTCAGCTGTTCTAACCTCAGTCCAGTCAAATAAAACCTTCTCAGACCATCTAGTGTTAAATGAGTTTCATCGTTTAGGACAAACATCCCAGAACATTTGTTTTCATTTTTAAAGAACCACTGTTTATTTGTCTTTTAGGATAAAAAAAAGAAAATTTTTCAAAACAATAGATTTTCTTCTATTTAACATTTATATTTGTGTAAAACAGTGAAGCAAAGTACATTCCTTCCAACCTACAGGATATACAAATAAAGATAAGGGTGCAGCGACCGACCAGCCAATCAACCAATCAGCCCAGATCGCTTTAATTTGGGGATTTTTTTTTTCAAATGAAATAAGAATCAAATGCTGAAGGAGTGTTGTAAACTTATAACAACTGTTATTTTAAAAAAAACGTATTAATTAGTCTTTTTAAAGTTCAGTGATCAGCCAGAAAACTGCAGTTGCTGCATCCCTACTAAAACATCATCACTGGTACCTTTAGGGTCCGGCAAAAATTTAGAGCAGCTATTCGTTTAAAAACAAAACAGAAAACTGCTTAAAACCTGCAGTATTTGTCATTTTATCTATATTATAAAACATGAGCTAGTTGATTTGTAGCCAAAGTTATGAAGCGCCACCTGTGGCTCCAGAGCGTCAGGTTGAGGAGCTCTGCCTGCTTTGCTCCAAATATTCCTGGCAGATGCTGTGATTTTCAGAAAGCCACCAGATGAAGCTTCATCCCAAATCATCATAAATTGCAAACTGTTCTGCAGGCAGTGGGTCTCCTGCTTTGCTCTGCATTTAAATCATTAAACATCAAAGGATATCTTGAGTTGAATTGATGCACATGAACCTGGAGGACATGTTGGATTCCTTTGAAAGTTGAATGAGGCTCCTTCTCCATCCAGACTGTGTCTGCTCGCAGGCTTTCATTATTATTCCCGCTCAGTCCAGTGCGGTTAGTCGCTGTGCTGCAGCATCTATTCGGATTGACTTTTAAACTTGACTCGTATTAAGAAAAAAGATCAAAAAAACACGTTGTTAATCTTGATTCTGTTTTTGTAAATTAATACCTAATTATTAGTTTGTGCATTTTACAGTTTTAATAAAAATCTACCCTAAAAATAATAATGCAACTGAATAAAAAACATACAGTGAAACATTTCACTTTATTTATTTCTAACATTAAAAGTAATTATATTCCTTTTTCAAAAGTTTATTTTTTTAATTTACATAATTCAATTATGTCTATTTTATTTGTATTTAACTGTATTCTCTTTTAGAGTTTTATTTAGAATTTTATTTCCATTTTCATAATGCTGAATTGGATGAATAATTACATAAATGAACGAGTAAATCAATAAATACATTTTACATCCACTCATTTCATTACATATTTCTTTATTTACCTCAGAGGTCACATCACACCAACTGTGAGAACCATCTCATGACCCCCCACTTAGTGTCCCGCAGCCCTCTGGTGGGTCCTGACCCCCCCTTTGGGAACCCTTGGATTAGGCCATGAGCTTAGAATTCATCTCATTTCCAATTAGATGAAGTTAAAAGGAGGACGGTCAAGTTTTCCATCAGATCTTCTAGAAAGGCTCTTGTTTTTGTCTCTACAATAAAGATCGTTCAGACTAATCTGACTAAGCTGAACATCCATGAATATATATTTTTTTAATGCTGACATTTTATTCTCCAGCCGCAACTGTAAAGGATGCAGTACCACTCAGCGTCGTGTGGTGGCGACAAAGGCTAACTAATACACAGCCTGTCATTTATGACAATTAAAAGGTGTTTTTTTTTTTATTTATTTAGGAGTATTTCACTTTCGGAATCAATTTGCAAACAGTCAAAGATGCATCATAGTTGGAGGGAAGCTGATAAAGAGAACAGATTCAAATTTTCTAAAACTTTCTGATGAAAATGACGTGTTTTTAAAAAAATCTTTTTTTTTTCTGTGGAGCTGTTGGTGAATACAGCGCAGTGTTTTATTTAGAGGGAAACGCGTTTCCGGTGTTGCTCTTCGCGCAGATTTCGGAGATTGACGCGCAGCTGTGTGCGTGTAGCTACGCGACACTCCTCTCAGCATGGAAGAAAACTCACCGTAGCCTGGCGTTGACTCTGCATCCAAACAAAGTGCACTTTTCAAGCTGAAGCGCAGAGCTTGGATCATGGATTCCTCCACCAACAGTTTGGGTGAGTAAAACAGGCCAAACGCGCCTTTATTCTGCGTGTTTCTGCTTCGCTGCCATCAGTTGTAACTCTGGGCTTTGTGTGAAAACTTCCCTCCTGTGCTGTGGAGGAGTTTAGCTCACTGTAAAATCCTAAACCTAAACTACGAGCCGGAACCGGAGGTCCAGTGTGGATGAAGAACATCCAGAGTCAGAGCCATCGGTGCAGATGTGACGCTGATCTCAGAACTTAGATTTTTGTTTTTCTTTCTTTTTGGCGCAGTTCTGCCGCATTCTTCTCTGTGTTGATAGAACATGATGATGATGATGATGATAGCGAGGAACAGAGTCGCTGCACTGAAGCCATGAACCATCAGACTTGTTGTTTGACCATCAGTGAAATGCGCGTGAGGATCTTAACGTGACCGCAGTCCTCATGCGTGGGTGAGAGAAGGTGTGTGCGCGCGCGCGCATGTGGAGGAGCTGCAGATTTTGTTCGTTGGCGCTTCTGCGCGCGCCAAGATGGTATTAATGTGATGATGCGTGATTCGGTGCACGCGGGGTGAGGTCAGGTTTGCTCGGTGGAAAGTGTTCGGTTCTCAGGTGGATGTTGATGTTCGTGGGCTGCAGGATCTTCTCCGTTCTTAGGAAATGCACACAGAAGCGGTTCTATTGGCTGTTTTCAGTTCAGTTGTTGCAACGCAAATAGAAGACTTTGCTTTGGCATTTTATGAAATTCATTTTTATTCTCCTATAACTTTTTATTGATTTAAAAAATATATATATTTGTTGTAATCTAAGTAGAACGGGTTGCTTTGGTAGTTTCGTTTCATTTATTTATATTTTTTAACATTTTTTTTAAGTATAAGTGGAAAATTAGCTAATTAATTTTTTTATTTTCCAATATTTGTATTTGTTTATTTTTTTTAATGTTTTTTTTCAACTTATATTTTGAAATGCAAGCAGAACAGGCTGCTGTCATATTTTCATATTTCTTCTTCATTTTATTTAGAATTTCATTTTTTTAATTGTTTGCAACAACAGATCTGATCAACAATTTCCAGATTTATATTTTGTGTAACTTTAGTTTTCTGTTTTTGCAATCTATGAAAAAAGGGCAATTTTGTTTTATTTAATGATTTTTATTGTAACTGTAACATTTTTGTTTATCTTTTTACTTTTGCATTCATATGATTCCCTTCCTCGGGGCCATCACATAAGTTCTGCATAAATAAAAATAAAACTTGTAGAAACAGAAATGTTCCAGTTATCCTCGGTGTTGAATGAGTATTTATTAGATTAAAATATGAGAAAAACAATCCTCCTCTGCAGCTGTGGGACGTTCTCCAAGCATCCACTGTGTGTGTGTGTGTGCACTGCGCCGCCTTCTGTCTGCTGCATAGTTTTTGTGTAACAATGCTGATGTTGTTGCACATCTGGCGATCCTGCTCGCCCTGATTTTGTGCTGATGTTGATGTTTACCTGCCTTGTAAACAGCTGGGCTGAAAGGCGCAGAGGAACTGTAAATATCACCAGGAATTCCTTCCAGCATCTGTGGCCACGGCTGTGGTTTCTCTGCACAGGAGGGATCCTGGATTTTGATGTTCACCATAATGAAGGATAATCTGTTGCTTCCCAACACGAAGGCGCTTAGCCTGCAGAATCTGTTCTCCTGAGGTGGTGGAACCCTGGAGCTCAGAAGGTTCCTCTGTCAGCTGATATCTGGAATAAGAACAGAAAACAATATCAGCATTAAGTTAAGGAAAAAAAATGGGGATCGGTTCGACTGATTTCAAAATAATTGGTTTCGGCTTTGAAAATATCGGCATGGCTGGATGTCTGCTCCATAAAGCGCCTTCAGGTTGGGAACCTCTGCTCTACAGCAAAGTTCATCCAGTCAAATCTTCCACCTCATTATTAGATTATGATTCAGACATTTATTGAAACTGAATTCAAATAAAATGTCAGGTTTTATAAAGGCCATATTTTTCTTAAGCTTCAGTGACAGACAACGAATCCTAAACTCGCTGCTGCTGTTTAAGGCCACAAACTGCACAGTATGATGAGTCTGTGTGATGAGGAGGTTCCTCATCCATCCAATACGGGACGGGCTCTAAAAAAAGTGAAGATACTGAAGATGTATAGATTGAAGGTTTGAAAGTCAAACCGAGGCTTTCAGCCATTTCTAAACAATGCTAATGGTCAGAGGCTACGCTAACCTCTGCAGCTTGGAGCAAGGCAACAGGTTCATTGTGATGTTTTCCCTGAGGGATGATGAAAGCTAAAGTTCAACATGAAACATTCATTTAATTAACAAAAAAACATGATTCAAATATTAAATACATTAGATGTCTTTATATAAAACCGTTTTTCTTTCAATATAAATCCCATCACTTCACTCTGCATAGATTTCTGGGGTCACAGGCAGAGATGTTTGGAAACCCGTCGCTGAGGTCAGTTCTGTTTCAGTTCAGCTTTTATTATGTTTAATCTGCTCTAATTTTTTAATTATTCTATTTTACTAAAACAATTCATCTTCATCCCTAAATGATTTCCTTCGTATAATCTGAGGTCAGCCTTTGATGTTTTACTTTTCATTTTGCTTTTTGACATGGAAGTAGAACAGGTTGCATTGGAAATTTGATATATATTTTTATTTTTACATTTTATTTTTTGCAATTTAAGCAGAAGAGGCTCCACTGCACATTTATGTTTATTTACCTTCTCTTTTATTTAAATGTTTTTTTGTACAAGTTGCAGGAATTGCATTTTTAGAATTTAGTTTCTTTTGTTGTTATTGATTCTTAAGGTAAGATTTTGTTCAATTAATGTTAATTTATCTTTTGTAATTTAAGTAAAAGTGGGTACATTGGGAGTTTTTTTCCTTTTTTTTCAATCCTCTCCAATAATTTCTGCAGACACCAGCAGGAAGTTGCATCAGCCAGCTGCAGCTATTTCTGTGCTTTTTTTTTTCCTCCTCTCCAGAATGTTGTAATAGTCCTTTCTGAGGAGCAGGGAGTCTGCGAGACACAGGCTCCCTCTGTCTTTATATTCCATTGCATTTTGTGGCTCCGGATGAAACGTTTCTGCTTTGAGTCAAAAGTTTTAAACTTGGGAACAAACAGATGCTGTAACTGAATTATTCCCAGTCGCCAGAGTTGCACGTTGTCTCGCGTTCAGCCTCATTCCAAAATACTTTACTGTCCTCCAAAGAAAAATTAAACTGTTTTTTAACTCTAATCATAGCTTAACTTTTTTTCTGCATCTGCAGTTGAGAAAAGAAGTTGTGGCATCATCATTAAAGCTCTGTGCTTTCTGGTTGGGTTAATATCAGGCCTCACTGCCTCTGCAGTCACACAGGTCATGGACTAAAAGATGAGTAAACCGCCTCTTTAAAGTCAAAACACAGCAGTTTTCATGTCAAATGTGCCATAATCTTAGTCAAACACGAGGGGGGTGGGGACCCCTGGGGAGGGGCGCTGGGCTGTTGTCCTGGAGCTAAATGGAGACTAAATTATAACATGTACATGTAAACCACAAAATAATTCCTTATTTAATATAACTAATAAAATGCAGAATTCAATAATAAAACACGCTTGTGGCTTACCTTCTACGCGCCCGGATATTATTACCAAAAAAACCATGATTTTTTAAAACTATAACAACCTTTAATATGTTGCATTGCACACTGTCCTTTGCTGTAAAATAAAACTAATATTGTTATTGGAAGATATTTGCAATATATTTAGCAAACAAGCATCTATACTTCAAACTTGGACGTGCTCCACTTCTCTCGCCTTCCTGACAGACTGTGTCCTCAGGAGGTCGTTCAGGTTAATTTCTTTTTGAATAATTCTTATCTTTGCCTTTATTTATGGTTAAATTCAGGACAGGTTTTATTTTTATGCTTTTTGTTATGGTTGTGCTGCAGCAAGAGACATTTTAAGATTGAACGTGCTCACTGAAACCTTTAGAGTCTGAGGTGAGACTTTATTTTCCGAGTTGAGACCTTACAGACTTTCTTCCGCTGATGAGCACCATCCGTTGATCCCCTTAGATCGTTGCTGTTGTCTTTGCACCCTGCTATTGTTAAAACATACTCTGGTATTTTTCATGCCAAGAAACTCCCCAGATGTTATTCTTTTTGAAAGTTTGTGAGTCTGAACATGAAAAAAGAACAAAACGATGTCGACAGCAGTTAGAATCCAAGACCCAAGAATAAAACACGTATTACATATTAGTATGGGTCTGCTGCTGTTTAATTAATTTAACTTACAGCATTTCTAAATTCTGTGAAATAATTATATCACTTATTTATACAGATTGTGATCTGAGGGTTTCTAGTGTAAAATCCTTGTGGTCTCAACATAAAAGTTAATCTTTCTAATTTGTTTAACCATTTTCAAGCAGTCCTCCAGTGTCTGCAGGTTATATTAGAGTAGTTTGTTTTTTTATTGCTGAGAGTTTTTATTAGGTTTTTATCGTTAGTTTCCTTCATGCCACAAGTTATAAATCATTAAGCAGTCAGAAAGCAGGGCTGCTATGATACGGTTTCTAACTCTATATCAATACCCATAAAACATTTATCATCGGTACCGTTTCTGATACCATGGCAATAAAAAAATGTATATTTCTAACATAAAAAACTGAGCTTTTTTATCTCTGCATGGAACATGTTTTCTCAGAAGGATCACAGATGCTAGTTAGATAAATCTGTCAATAAATACCAATTAAATAACCCAAATATATCAAAATGTAACTTTTTTAAGCTCATTTGAGTTTTTATTATTTTTCTTTTTTGAGTTTTTACGGCACTAGTGGCTCATTTTTCACACAGTAGGCTGACAGGAAAGGGGTTATGAGAGATGGACAGAGACATGCGGGAAAGGACCACTAGCTGGATCTGAACCCGGGTCGCCGCGTCGAGGATTAAGGCCTCCATACATGGGTCGTGCGCACTAACCGCTGCACCACCTGCACGCCCCTGAGTTTTTCTTATTTTTTATGTGCAAATTAACCAGATCTGACCAACATAGGGCTAACACACATCGACGCCACACCAAATTAGCGTTGGATCTGGATACAGTTTTTGAGTATTGATCATTTTTGGAGTATCTATATATTTTTAAAATCCTTATAAGAAAGTACGAAAAATTACTTGTGTCTTTCATGTAAATAACTGCTGAAAATGCTGCAAACTAATTTCCCTCCTCTATTAAGCGACCTAGCAAGCTATCTCTTTCTAGCTAGCTAACAAGCTAGCTAGCTTGCTAGTTTTCTCTCTAGCTAATCAATTAATCTGTTATTTTTACCAATGTATCAATTAAAAATCAGGTAGCAAAAGTTTAAATTACAGAATTTGAACTAGTTGGAGCTAAAACCACTTTAGTACTTTGTTATAAATCAAATTAACTGATATAAAAGCGTTTTCATCATAAACTCAAAATATATATACATAATATTTTCAGGTAGTTTTGCCTGATAAGCATGCAGACACAAACCACTGTTGTTAACTTAAAGCAGAAATGCTGACATGGAGTAACAGCATGAGCTGATGACAGCAGCACCATCGTCTACATCAACTGGCTGCATTTCATGCTTTGAATTTGTTTCAGATGGTTTCAGTTTCATTCAAATTAGTAGCGCTGATCAGACGGTCAGACTTTTAGGTGGGAAGACGTGCTGTAAAGACTACCCTTCGCCAGGAGACCCACTGCCGTTTGTGTATTTGTACCAATGAATGCTGATACGATGTCCTAAACCATAAACTTAACAAAAATGGAAATCAATTTTTTTGGGGGGGTAAAGTATCACTGTTTGAATTATTCTTTCTAAAATAAAAATAATGTAAAATTACTTCATAAGATCTGGTGAAAAGTTGAACAAAAAAGGCTTTTGGTTAAAAACGTGTCGGTGATTTGGACCAAGTTGTTCGTCATGACTTCAATTTTCCGATTGTTCTGGACGGAGTCCTGATAGGAGCAGAATATAATGGAGAATTTGGACAGCTCTGTTTCTATTACAAATTTGTGCAAAACTTTGTGGATGTTCTGCTAATATAAAAAACAAAACAAAACACAATCTCACCATGCTGGTGTTTCCATTCATGTAAAAAAAAAAGGTTGAATGAGAAAAGCAAACAAGTTCAGTAGTAATGTTTGGTTGTTGATCATGTGACCAATTTTGATACGGCTGTAAAACCCCCTCGTTTTACATAAGGGGGCTTGTTATGGAAAATCGTGAGGAAACCAGTGTGATCGCCATGAAGCGATTTCATTTTCAGGATTTCAGTGGAAAAGCAGCCACTGAGGTGGAGCCTAAACAGTTTGATCTACATCGTTTTACGACGCAGCTTGGATGGCGGTTAAAACCGTACGTCTGTCTTCCTGTGCAAAACTAACCCAAATGCTTTAGAATCTGTGTCCAAATTCACTCATCTGACCTGATTTTAACTTTGACTGATTTTAATGAAAGATCTTCTGCTCGATCATAACTTCATTATTGATTCCATCAGATTTAGTTTTCCTAATTATATGCAGGTAATGGTGAAGCAAAATGATTTTACTCACCAGCTGATACTTTTATTCAGCAGGTGCATGTATACTTTGGATGTATGACAGAGTAATAGAGTCATAAAAACACCTTTTAGTCGTTATGCAAAACAAAGTCACATTAGCAAAATAATATAAAAGTAAATTCCAATTTTTAGGAGAAAAAAGTTGTTTTTCTCCTAATATTGACACACATTCTCGTAATAATACGTTATGATGTATTACGACTTTAATTTCAATGCTTTGACTATTCTTTTAATGCTCGAACTTTATGCTCCTAATACTAAAGCGTAATTTTTCACAATATTATGACTGTGCTTGTTATGTTGCAACTTGGTTGAAACCAGCTTCATAAAGTAAAAACCCAGCCTAAGCTAACCTAAGCTAGCCCTGGCTAGTCTAATCTAGCTTAGGCAAGTTTTTTTCTATAGTGCAAATCAGTAAATGGACAATTGAAAGTAAATGAATAAACATTAGAATTAAGACAGCAGTGTTTTGGATCAGCTGCAGCTCTGATGTACTTTTTAGACAAACACATTAAGACACTGTTGCACTGATCGATTCTACTAAAGATAAAAGCATGAAGGAGTTATTTTAGATCCTGCTGGACATTAATCCTTTAATCCTGGAAATGTTCTCCAGGTGGTAAAAGGCTGATTTAGTAACGGCCTTTATGAGCCTCTGAAGGTTCAGCTCTGAGTCCATCATCACACCCAGATTTCAGCCATAATCAGTGGTTATAATAATAATATTAATCATAACCAGTAGCTGCAGCTGGGAGCTAACTCTGGATCTCTGCTCCTTTGGTCCAAAAATGATCTGTTTTGTTTTTATTCAGTTCGATAAAATTATGGCTCCTCCACATCCTGATGTGTTCTCAGCATCCAGGCAGCGCTCTGATGGGTTCATAGTCACCCAGTTTCATCGTGATAATAAAGCTGCGTGTCGTCTGCATAGTTATGGTAACTGATCTTGTTTGCTATAATCTTAGCTATGGAGAGCATGGAGATATTGAACAGGAGGGACCCCAGAATGGAGCCTTGAGGAACCCCACATGTGATTTTTCAGAAGCCCCTGTCCATTTTAACTAGTGGTCTAGACCTGGTGTCCTGCAGCCTATGGATGTCTCCTTTGCCCCAAACATCAACAGTTAAAGGTTAAAGTAGCTCACCAGCATGCAGCAGATCAGCTCTGCTGATGAGCTCATTATAGAGTCAGTTCTGTTAAAACAAAGCCGTCTTTAAAAGTTGCAGGAAGTGAATTTAAGGACTGGAGTTAAACCGCAGAGTTTTAAACGTTGGTCTCTATCTCCTCTGTGCTGCTTTACAGGCTTTTTATTTTCGGAACTTGGATTATTCACCTCTTGTTATAACATTATTCTTTTTTTTTTTTTTTTTTTTAGGTTTTTACGGCACTAGTGGCTCGTTTTTCTGACAGTAGGCTGACAGGAAAGGGGGTATGAGAGGGGGGGGGACATGCGGGAAAGGACCACAAGCTGGAATCGAACCTGGGTCACCCGCGTTAAGGACCAAGGCCTCCGCACATGGGTCGTGCGCACTAACCACTGCGCCGCCTGCACACCCATAACATTATTCTTTGAATACTGTAAAATGAATTCCTATAATCCTTGTCTTTATACTTGCGATGTTATGTTTTCATTATCGAGATGTTTTGACTTTATTTTGCGATCTTACAACATTATTCACGTAATTTTACAATTTTTTTTTATTCTTGTAATTTTACAAATATATTCTCATAATGTTACGAGTTTAGGTCTCAATGTTATGCCTTTACTCTCATTTACTTAACCCTCTACAATGATGCCAGTTGATTAAAACAAATATATTTGGGATGGTTTTCTGACATAAAATAGACCAAGTAAAAGTTATCAAGTCATTTTAAAAGATATTATTTCTTTAGGTATTCTTTTGTTCAAGCTGCCCTTTGGCAGCACTGAAGGATATAAACTGAATAAATATGAGAGTTTGGTTTATTATTGTAAAGACTCAGGCTGGAGTCTGAACAGTCCCCAGTAAGATTAAAAGTTGCATCTAAAAGTTAAAAACAATTAAAAAGCAACATTTTTTTCAATGAATTTAAGTGTCTTTATGATGCTGTTTATACCTTACTGAAGCAGTTCCTCCTAGTTGTGAGGCGCAGGTAGGTCCAGCAATTCATGCGAAGTATGCTACAATTCAATTCAGTTTATTTCTAAAGCTCCAAATCACAACATGGCATCTCAAGGCTCTTTACAGAAACAATTCATTCAAATCACAGTCAGATTAGTTCAAAGTTTTCTATCGTTGGAAAACCAGCTGATTGCATCGAATCATTGACTCAGCAGCAATCCCTCACAAGCAAGCATGTAGTGAGAGTGGAGAGGAAAAACTCCCTTTTAACAGGAAGAAACCTCCAGCAGAACCAGAACCAGGCTCAGTGTGAGCGGCCAT